>PVIW01006618.1:0-18084 GCA_004026585.1 Noctilio leporinus
GGGGGACAGAGGGGAGCAAAAAGGGGATGGATGTAATACAACAACAATAAAATTTTTTTAAAAAATGCTTTTCATTGCAATACTTTCTGGCCTGTGTATATACTTGATTTGGGGTAAAAATAGCCCCTGAATCATTCTTTGAATTATTATACTGTATTACAGCTTGAACTGTTTTTTCAAGTCCTGGAAAAAACAGGATGAAATCCTGTACATACAAGCCTTTTTCTCTCTACCTAATCAGGATGCAAAAAAATGAAAAGGAAACAAGTTAATGGTACAGAGGGCAGGGAAACTTAGAAAGCCTCCCCTACCAGGCAGTAAAGCTCGGGAAGAAGAAAGAGGAGGAAATCAGTCTTTTAAATACCATAAATCCTCCTCTTGGACACCTGGGAGCTCTTGCAGTCCTGAACAATGGGGGAACTAATGCCACCCCTTGAAGAAGCAGTAGGGCCCACTGCCCCACCTCAATGTGAAGGAAATAAATGGCACTTCTAAACTCAAGTCACTTTCCACCCAATCCAGTTATCTCCCATCACCCTCCTCTCCTCATCCCCTCACCTCTTCTTAAAAGTTGTCAAGGACACTAGGTGATTAAACAGTTCACTTTTGAGCACACTAAAGGAATGAAATAATCACCAAGAATCCAAGTGAGTAATTAATATCTTTTAAAATTAACATGGAATATATATTTATTTTTGTCTGGGTTTACAAAAGCAAAAGTTCATATTATCTCTGTTATGCTTCTTCAAAATACGTGTATTTGCCAATGGGGGTGGGAAACTTTATCAAAGTTATGAAGTGTGTTCATAAATTTATCAACTAAAGAATGTTAATTACTGGCCCTGGCTGGCGGCTCAGTGGACAGGCACCAGCCTGTGAACCCAAAGGTCACTGATTTGATTCCCTAGTCAGGGCACGTAACCAGGTTGCAAGCCAGGTCTCCAGCCAGGTCCTTAGCTGGTGGCGGGTGAAAGGAAACCATACATTGATGTTTCTCTCCCTTTCTCCCTCCCTCCCTGCCCTTCTCTCTAAAAGTAATGAATAATGCCCTGGCTGGTGGTACAGTGGATAAAGCACCAGCCTGAGAACCCAAAGGTCGCTGGTTTGATTCCCAGCCAGGGCATTTAACCAGGTTTCCAGCCAGGTCTCCAGCCAGGTCTGTAGCTGGAGGCAGGTGAAAAGCAGCCATACATTGATGGCTCTCTTCCTCTCTGCCTCTCTCCCTTCCCCTCTCTCTAAGAATAATTTTAAAATTACAAAAATAAAATAAAATAAAAATAATGAATAACTTTTAAAAAAAGAATGCTAATTACTTACATTTAGTTGTTACTAAAAGTTAAGATTTAGCCCTGGCTAGTGTGGCTCAGTGGATTGAGCACCAGCCTGCGAAGCAAAGGGTCGCTGGTTCAATTACTGGTCAGGGCTCATGCATGGGTTACAGAACAGGTCCCCAGTCAAAGGCTTGGGAGAGGCAACCAACTGATGCTTCTCTCCCTCTCCCTAAAAATAAAATCTTTTTTTAAAGTTAAGGTTTATAAGAATTAAGAATTATAATTAAGCTGGAAAAAACTACATGGTTTTGTTAATATGGAATTAAAGTAAATTATTTTTATTACTAAATAAGTGAAAAAGAACAAACTAAAAGGGATTGTGTATGTTGCACAAGGGCTGTGTATGCTGCAGAGGGTCTGTGTAAGGTGCAGAAGGATTGTGTAAATTGCTGAGGGTTTGTACAAGTTAAAGAAGAATTTTGTAGAGGGAAGAAGCAAAAAAAAAAAAAAGAAGAAGAAATTAAGGAAGTGAAAATAATAGTGAGAAAGGATAAAAGAAAGGCATACATATTAAAGGAAGAAAGGTTATTGGAGGAAGAAACTCAATAAGGGAAAATGGAAGCGGGGAAAAAAATAAAGAAATGGAAAGGCATGTTAATGGCAAAAGAGTGGCAATTTTATGAAAAGGCTGGGAAGCTTTAATTTTTCAAAACCTATTGTATTTCTTCACAAAACCCCAAGTGCAATTGGCAATGAGGAACAAATTCATTGATTAAGTATTATATACTTTCATTTCGAATTCTGAGTGTCATCTTAAAATGTTGTTACCAAAAAAATTCCTTTGTCAATTGCATTGTTATCAGATCTATAACCATATCATTTTAAATATTTTTTGTCATTTAGAGACAGTCATTGTTTTACTCTGATGCATTTGCAAAAATATTACACCTTCTGAAAGATCCAAGGAAAGGACTCTGACTTTTCTAAAATATGAATTTCTGAGTATAAATCAGATCATACATTTAAACTAGATAGATTTATAGACCTCTAAGAAATAACTGAATTCATAGAAATACTGGCAAATAATCAGGATAAACAGGAATTAATTATGGGCTCTGACAAGCCTGGCCCAATTGGTTAGGCCTCAACCCACAAAGCAAAAGGTCACCAGTTTGATTCCCAGTCAGGGCACATACCTGAGTTACAGGTTCAGTCCCCAGCCAGAGCATGTATGAGAAGCAATCAATCAATGTATCTCTCTGATAGTGTTGTTTTATTTCTCTCTTTCTAGCTCCAGTCCCCTCTCTCTAAAATAAATAAATAAAATCCTTTTTAAAAAGAATAAAGAATGGGACTGAATGCATTGAAGATTATTATTCTTATCACTTTGTTCAAAATATTGCTGATTTTTAAGAACTTGTTTGTTTTCTTAGGTCAGTTTGGTAAATTGCACCTTAATAAACAACATTGAAACATTTACATTTTCCTACCTACTTGATCTCTTCAGAAATTAAAAACTCATAATAAATGAATATTACTTCCATAGCAATACTCATATGTTTACTTGCATCAATCCAACAGGAATTCTAATTTCTTCATAACAGGACACAAAGCCAGTTTCCAATTGTGGTTTTATTAACCATCATTTTGACTAGAATACCATGTCAGAGACAAACAGCCCAGACTCTGAATATCATCAGAAAGCCTTAATGAGTAAAGAATGATTTTGAAGATAACAACAGCCCTGTGGAGAAATGGCCTGGTACTTCACTTATTCTTATGGTTCATGGCAGTCTTTCCAGTTAAGGAGCAAAGATTTCTCCCTGGGAAATAGCAAAAGAACCACAACACATTTTGGGGACCTCAAGAACATGAGGATTCCCAGCCAGGGCAACATAACAAGGTTGCAAGCCAGGTCTCCAGCCAAGTCTGTGGCTAGAGGCAGGTGAAAGGCAACCATACATTGACATCTTTCTCCCTCTCTGCCTCTCTCCCTTCCCCCACTCTCTGAAAATAATAAATAAAATATTAAAAAAAAAAAAAAAAAAAAGAACATGAGGAGCTCAACAAAATCTATAGGTATTGCAGGCAAAGCCTGATGGCAGCTGTGTAGTTTGGCTTCTTTGCCCTGATGGGCAAATTAAAGCTCAATCTGAAAGTTCCTTGCAGGATTCCAGCAAGCAGATTCAAGCCAATTGCTATTCCTGTTGTGTTTATGCAAATAATGAGGCTGAACTGAAACTGGACTTCATACAGTAAATGAATTGGTCTTGTTTGGCTTTTTAGTAAAGAGGGGAATGATTTAGGGGAAAATTGTGTTTTAATAAAATCTATTGTATTTGTACATAATTGTGGAAATTAGACTCTAGTTCAATTATGTGTAAAATTTTATTTTTCACCTATAAAATAGACTGAATCCTGAATTTTTCCTCATTCTCTGAAATATTTTGGCTACAATCCCCTAACTTCTATAGAAATGGAAGAAAATTTGACAGTGAGAAATTGTAACCCACCCCACCATTCTTTTGACATTGTTTCTGTAAATGCTGACTCTAACTAACGTGTAGTTTGTAGATGAATAGCATGTTTAAGAATCCTAGGAGCCCTGGCTGGTGGCTCACTGGTTTGATTCCCAGGCAGGGCACATAACCAGGTTGCAAGCCAGGTCTGCAGCTAAAGGCAGGTGAAAGGCAACCACACATTGATGTCTCTCTCCCTCTCTGCCTTTCTCTCCCTTCCTTCTCTCTAAAAATAATGAATAAAATCTTAAAAAAAAAAAAAAGAATCCTAGGAATTAACTTCAAAAGATATAGATTCTGACCTTCAGTCATTCCGGCTTCAGGAGATTTGCTGACCTTCAAATGTAAACCAACGTGACACATACCAGACCACTGTTTGAACAGTTTTGAAATTCTTATCAGAATGGACTGTATTGGTCTACACATAGTCCCCTCAACAAGGAACTCTTAACCCTGTCTGTTCTGCTTTTCCTCTCCCTCACTAAAAACAAAAAACTCTGCCTGCACTGAGATATGTGTTCACCTGTGCTGAAGGACCCTTGGCCCTACCTGTGAGATTTCCATTTTAATCTCTCTTAAATGTATGTATAGATCACATTTACAGCAATGTTTAATATTATAAGTGTTTGAAGTCTTTATTTAGGAATTTGGTGAGTTTTTTGTTATCAGAAATATGCCATAAGGCCCTGTCTGGTAGCACAGTGGATAAGGTGCCGGCCTGCAAACCCAAAGGTCGCAGGTTCGATTCCCCAGCCAGGGCACATAACAAGGTTGCAAAACAGGTCTCCAGTCAGGTCTGTGGCTGGAAGCAGGTGAAAAGCAACCATACATTGATGTCTCTCTCCCTCTCTGCCTCTCTCTCTTCCCCTCTTTCTAAAAATAATTAAATAAAATCTTTTTTAAAAAATTAAAATAAAAAAAAAAGAAATATGCCATAGAAACTTAACACTTGCTTATATCAATTAGCCTATAGTTCAACTTGGTATTGTTATGTGCTGTTTCACTTAAAGTTGCAGTTTCCAAGAATATAGGTGCTATTAAATGAAGACTTACTGCACTATGTTTAATAGGAGTGGTGAAAGTGGGCATCCTTTCCTTGTTCCTGGTCTTAAAGGAATAACTTTCAACCTTTCACCATTGAGCATGAGGTTGGCTGTGGGCTTGTCATGTATGGTTTTTATTATGTTCCTTCTACACCTAACTTGTTAGAGGTTTTTATCATGAATGAATTTTGAATTTTTGTCCAATGTTTTTTCTGCATCTATTGAGATGACCTTATACTTTTTATCTTTCATTCTATTAACATGATGTATCATTTATCTAACTTTATATGTTGAACCATCCTTGTATCCCAAGGATTCCTGGTGTTATGAACCCTTTAATGTGATACTGAATTAGGTTTGCTAGTATTGTTTAATTTTTTTGCATCTATTTTGTTTAGAATTTTTGCATCTATCTTCATCAGGGATGTTGGCCTGAAGTTTTCCTCTCTTATAGTGCCCTTATCTGGTTTTGGTATCATAGTAATGCTGGCCTTATGAGAGTGTTCCCTCCTCTTTGACTTTTTAGAAGAGTTCAAGTAGTGGCATTAATTCTTCAAATGTTTTATTAAATTAACCAGTGAAGCTGTCTAGTCCGGAGCTTTTCTTTTTGTTGGGTGGTTTTTCATTACTGATTAAATCTTACTTGTTATAAAACTGTTCAGATTTATCCTTTTCTTCTAGGTTGTTCAGTTTGTTGGCATATAGTTCAGTTTTTTATGATCCTGTCTCTGGTATTCATTGTAATGTCTCCTCTTTTATTTATAATTTTATTGACGGGTCATATCAACTTTGTTTCTTGGTTAGTCTAGCTAAAGATTTGTCAATTTTGTTTATCTTTTCAAAGAACCAACTCTCAGTTGTTTTAATCTTTTGTATATTTTACCTATCTCTATTTTATTTACTTCTAATCTTTATTACTATCTTCAATCTGCTAACTTTAGGTACAGCAGAGCTCAAATGTGAGGGCTCCCCACCCGGGCCTAACTCCCCTTCCACCCACATACACATACAAATCAGCTCTGAGAAAAGAATAGGTCCCCTTATATTTGAATTCTTATTATATCTGCCACGTTATAGGGCCCTCTTGTGTTTTGTTGTTGTTTTTTTAAGGGTTTTTTTTTTTTTTTTTTTCAGAGAGAGAGGGCAAGAGAGCAAGGAAGAGAGGGAGAGAGAGACATCAATGTGTGGTTGCCTTTCACCTGCCTCTAGCTATGGACCTGGCTGGAGACCTGACTTGCAACCTGGTTATGTGCCCTGGCTGGGAATCGAACCAGCGACCTTTGGGTTTGCAGGCTGGTGCTTTATCCACTGTGCCACCAGCCAGGGAACTGTTTTATTTTTATTAAAAAAGAACTATGAGGATGAGACAGGTTAGCCTGAAATATTGATGCCAGCCCAGTTTTGGATTCTCACGGTCATCCATAAGAATAAGCAAAAGAGGTAGGCAGTGAAAATGTGTACTGACTCAGTAATTATTCCTGAGTTCATGACTGCAGTTTCAAGAGACTATATAATATCACAGAACACAAGTTTTCCTGGCTCTTTCCTGAACAAGATGGAATGAAGTAGGGATACCAAGATGGGCAGAAAGGCAACTAGGAGGAAGAATAGGGAGAAGGAATTGGCTTTCTGCTTCTGTATGTGAGGTGGAAGTAGTTTAAATATATGAAGTAAGGAAGATAATATGATAAATGCTACAAACACTAGCAAGCTGGGCTCTAAAAAAAAAGAAACCGGGCCCTGGCTGGTAGTACAGTGGATAAGGTGCCGGCCTGCGAACCCAAAGGTTGCAGGTTCGATTCCCCAGCCAGGGCACATAACCAGGTTGCAAGCCAGGTCTCCAGTCAGGTCTGTGGCTGGAGGCAGGTGAAATGCAACCGTACATTGGTGTTTCTCTCCCTCTCTGCCTCTCTCCCTTCCCCTCTTTCTAAAATAATGAAATAAAATCTTTAAAAAAACAAAAAACAAACAAACAAAAATCTTAAAAAAAAAAGAAAGAAAGAAAAGAAACCCATACTTTTACAGATCATGAAGGGAGCCCTATTATTTTGGGCTGGGAGAATCAAGATAGCACCACAAGTAAAAAGTCACGGGGAAGTCTCCCCAAAGGAATTCTTGGAGGGAGACTAGGTTTATTCTTTTTTTTTTTTTTTTTTAAAGATCTTAATGAAGAAAAATGAGTCATATTACTCACTCACTACATCTCCTAAAATTATCCATCTAACTCCAGTGTAGGACGTGGGGCTAGGAATGTTGGGAAAGCCAGTGTCTTACAGAGTCTTTCAGCCTTCCCTCAGCTGTGTGGGAACAGCCCTTGGGCATCTTAACACTTTCTTACCAAAAGATATGATCCTCGTATCCTTCGGTAGACTGGACATCTTGCGTGGAAATTGTTCCCTGTTTCAGACTCAATGTGTGTCCTTTGCTTTTCTGCTTAAGCCTGTGCTTCATATGGCACCAGGCCAACCCTACTATTATGTCAGTCCTCTTTAGGGAAAAGATAGGGTCCTTCTACTGCAGCACAAGAAGGCTACATGCAGGCCATCTATGTTGTGCTGGCTGCAGGGTGGGGACTTGCAGGCCATGGGGCAGCGATGTGCACTCCCAGAGCTGATCTTGCTCTGCCCCTTCTCTATGTGAGTAAAGTGTTGTTCCATCCGATGCTTGGCTGTGTTGTGGTTCCCTCAGTGACTATGCTACCAAGAGGTAATGGGCAGAAGTGTTCAGAAATCTGCTTTTGGTGACAGGCAAAGATGTCACTTGCTTGACAATGGATCCAGTTCTACTCTTGGCTGTGGTGCTAGCTATGTGAATCTGTCTCTCAGTTCTCTCACTAGCAAAACTGTAGTGTTCACCGAGGTCTCTTCCAGCTACATTCCATTTTCTGTAAGAATAAAATATTATGATGCCCAAGGCCAAAAGTTGAAAAGAACTTTTATGGATTCAGAGGCTAGATGGAATGCTAACACTGTCCATGGTTCTCAAAAGTTACATATTGGTTGTTAACAATGGGCAGATCTTTGAAGCCAAGAAACATCAAGGATATTGTGACATTGAATAACACTCTAGATAAATGGACTTAATTGATATATATAGAACCTTTCACCCCCAAAAAGCAAAATATACATTATTTTCAAATGCACATCTCACAGGCAGACCACATGGTAGGCCACAGGACAAGCCTCCACAATTTCAAGAAAACTGAAATCCTATCAAGCATCTTCTTAAATCACAACTGCTTGAAACTAGGAACCAACCTCAAGGAAAAAACTCAAAAACATTCAAATTCATGGAGACTGAATAGCGTGCTATTAAATCATGAATGGGTTAACAATAACATAAAGGAAGAAATCAGAAAGTTTCTGGAAACAAGTGAAAATAAACACACAACAGCCCCAAACCTATGGGACATAGCGAAGGCATTCCTGAGAGAAAAGTTCATAGCAATACAGGTCTACGTAAAAAAGATAGAAGAGTCTCAAATAAACAACCCAACCCTACATCTACAGATGTAGGAACAACAAACAAAGCCCAGAGCAAGTAGAAGAAAGGAAATAATCAAGATCAGAGCAGAATTAAATGACAGAGACTAAAAGAACAAAGGATCAATACATCCAGAAGCTGGTTCTTTGAAAAGATAAACAAAATCAACAAGCCTTTAACTAGGCTCATCAAGAAAAACAGGCCTCCTCCAATGTCCGGGTGGATAAAGGATCCCAGGTTTGTGTTTTGTTTTTGTTTTGTTTTGTTTTGTTTTAATTGATCCTAAAGAGAGAAACACCAAGATGTTGCTCCACCCATTGGTACATACATTCATTGGTTGATTCTTGTATGCGCCTTGACCCAAGCTCCTTGCTTTGGAAGACCTCCCCTGCTCCCTGAGCCATACGCTTCCCAGTAGCCAGCATGTGACGAGTGAGCACTTTAAATAAGCAGACCCTGAGATGTGGATTTGAATGCATATAAGTGATCTCAGGGAAAACACTGATGGAATTGTCAGGAGAAGGGAGATAGCCAATAAAGAGTATGTTATAGACAGTCAGAAAAAAACAAAAACCAAAACCAGAGGACCCAAATAAATAAAATCAGAAATGAAAGAGGCCCTGGCTGGTGGCACAGTATATAAGGCACCGGCCTGCGAACCCAAAGGTCGCTGGTTCAATGCCCAGCCAGGGCACATAACCAGGTTGCAAGTCAGGTCTCCAGCCAAATCCGTGGCTGGAGGCAGGTGAAAGGCAGCCATACATTGATGTTTCTCTCCCTCTCTGCTTCTCTCCTTTCCCCTCTCCCTGAAAAATAATAAATAAAACATTAAAAAAAAAAGAAAGAAAGAAATGAAAGAGGAAAAATCACAACCAATACCACAGAAATACAAAGGACTATAAGAAATGACTATGAACAACTATGACAGGAAATTTGACAACCTGGATGAAATGGACAAATTTCTAGAAACATACAATCTTCCAAAACTGAACCAAGAAGAAGCAGAAAGCTTGAATATACCTGTAACAAGTAGTGATAACAAAAACGAAAAAAACTTCCCAGCACACAAAAACCCCAGATAGGATGGCTTTACAGCCACATTTTACCAAACATTTAGGGGAGAACTGACTCCTATCCTCAAACTATTCCAAAAAATACAAGAAGAGGAAAGACTACCAAACTCTTTCTATGAAGCCAGTATTATCCTAATTCCAAAACCAGCTAAAGACGTAACAAAGAGAGAAAACTATAGGCCAGTATTGCAGATGAACATAGATGCTAAAATCCTCAACAAAATATTAGCAAACCAGATTTCCAGCCAAGATGAGGAATAGGTAGACATACATTACTTCCTTCCACAACCATAAAGAAGGAATACAACTACCTCAAAGTAAAAACAACCAGAACTTCCATGTTCGAACACCATGGAAATCCAACAAACAAAGATGTAAAGCCTAGTACTCATCTAGACAAGTAGCAGGGGCGGAGCAGGGGCAGAGAGGATGTGATGTAGCGGCTGTGGCAGTGGATTCAGCAGCAGGGCAGTAACTGGTTGGTGGAAAGCCCAGGCGCACATTATAAAAGTCAGAGGGACACCTAGGGAGTGATCCTGGCACCAGACCAGACCTCACAGCTCACAGATCCAAGCACTGGAAAATAAAACCTCATTGCTTATGACCCTGATAACAGTGGGAGTTGGGACAGTGGAAGAAACTATTGGTCTCTTAGCAAAGTCCATTTATTTAGAAGGCCTCCACAGTCCTAGAACATCCACAAACCCACACACCCTGGGAACCACAACTAGGGCAACAGCTAAAGGGGTGCCAGTCCCATACAGGGAGCTGAGAAGTGCCTGGAAGAGGGGAAAGTGCTGAGCAAGTGGCATTCTTCTCTCACAATCTCCTCCCTCACATACAGTACTGCAATGTGGTGAAACGGGTCCCTACCCCGACACTGACAAATACCTAAGGCTCTACCCCTTACTACATAACAGGTACAATACCTCTACTAAAGACACAGAGGCAAACACAGAGGTTGTCAAATTGAGCAGACAAGAGAAATATGGCCCAAAAGAGGGAGCAGACCAAGGTTCCAGTGAGAAGACTAACCAACAGAGATAGTCAACCTAACAGATACAGAATTCAAATCACTGGTGATTAAGATGCTCACAGACTTGCCAGATATGCTTGAGTATGGCAAACGCAGAAGGAAAGAAGTGAAGGCTATTCTAAGTGAACTGAAGGAAAATTCACATAAAATCAAGGGTGAAGGGAAGTAACTCAGGAGTCAAATAAATGATTTGGAACACAGGAAGAAATAAAAAGTCAACCAGTACAAAAAGTGGAACCAAAAATTGAAAAAAAAAAGGCCCTAGCTAGTGACTCAGTGGATAGGCACCAGCCTGCAAACCTGTAGGTCGCTGGTTCGATTCCCAGTCAGGGCACATAACCAGGTTGCAAGCCAGGTTTCCAGCCAGGTCCATAGCTGGAGAAAGGTGAAACGCAACCATACATTGATGCTTCTCTTCATTTCTCCCTTTCTCCCTCCCTGCCCTTTTCTCTGAAAATAATGAATAAAATATTTTTTAAAAAATTGAAAAAAAAGAGGAGATGCTTAGAAACATCTGGGACTTTAAACGTACCAACATCCCAATCATAGAATTGCCAGAAGAAAAAGAACAAGATACTAAAAAATTATGTGAAAAAATAATGAAAGAAAACTTTCCTAATTTGGCAAAGGAAATACAAATCCAAATCCAGGAAGCACAGAGTTCCAAACAAGCTAAACCCAAAGAGGTCCACACCAAGACGCATCATACTTAAAATGTCAAAGGTTAAAGATAAAGAGATTCGAACCCACAGATTGCTGGTTTGATTCCCCAGCCAGAGCACATAACCAAGTTGCAAGCCAGGTCTCCAGCCAGGTCCCCAGCTGGGGGCAGGTGAAAGGCAACCATACATTAATCTCTGCCTATCTCCCTACACCTCTCTCTGAAAATGATAAGTAAAATATTTTAAAGATAGAGACTCTTAAAAGCAGCAAAGAGGAAAGGAGCGTTACTTACAAAGGGACTCCATAAGATTATCAGCAGATTTCTCAAAAGAAACTTTGAACCCTGACTGATGGCACAGTGGATAAGGTGCCAGCCTGCAAACCCAAAGTTCACTGATTAGATTTACAGCCAGGGCATGTAACCAGATTGCAAGCCAGGTCTTCAGCCAGGTCTACAGCCGGAGGCAGGTGAAAGACAACCATACATTGATGTCTCTTCCTCTCTGCCTCTCTCCCTTTCCTTCTCTCTAAAAATAATAATAAATAACATCTTTAAAAGAAAAAAAGAAAGAAAGAAACTTTGCAGGCAAGAAGGGACTGGCAAGAAGTACTCAAAGTAATGAAAAGCAAGGACCTACAACCAAGATTACTCCATCCAGCAAAGCTATTATTTAGAATGGAAGCAGATAAACTGCTTCCCAAAGCAAAGCTAAAGACGTTCATCATCACCAAACCATTATTATATGAAATGTTAAAGGGACTTATTCAAGAAAAAGAATAAGATCAAAACTATGAACGTTAAAATGGCCACGAACTCATAACTATCAACAACAGAATCTAAAAAATAAAAACAAAAACAAACTAAGCAAAAAACCAATAGGAACAGAATCATAGGTGTGGGGATTATTTGGAGGTTTATCAGCTAGGAACTGAGAAAAATGGGGAAATGGTACAGGGATTAAGATGCATAACTGGTAGGTACAATACAGACAGGAGGATGTTGGGAATAGTATAGAAAAGGGTGAGCCAAAGGACTTGCATGCAAGACCCATGGACATGAACTAAGGAGAGTGAGATTGCTGGAGGGAAGGGAGGCACCGGATGGTGAGCTGGCCTACCATTAAGTAGGCCAGCTTACAAATAAGTAATACATTACAAACGGCTCTTATTTACTATATAGGTCTTTGGATAAACATGTTTATACTTCGACTGAAGAGTCATGTAGACACTATAACGATGGTCACAGTGCATCACTATTTGGTGAAATTTCTTGTCTTCCTTCATGATTTCTTTAGTCTCTTTTTCATGGGACATACATTCTTCTAAAAACTTTGAATCTTCTAAATACAGCTCATCTCCTGAAAAAGAATATTTTAATTGCAAGGGAAAAGAAATTGAAACAACTGTAACAGCATAGTCAATAAAATATATTTCAAAAATATATTGGCATACCAGATCCAGCAATACATAAAAAAAGTCATACACTATGATCAAGTACGATTCATCCCAGGGATGCAAGGATGATATAATATTTGCAAATCAATAAACATAATACCCACATAAACAAAATGAAAGATAAAAATCATATGATCATATCACTAGATGCTAAAAAAGTGCCTGACAAAGTACAGCACCCATTTATGATAGAAAACACTCAGCAAAGTGGAAACAGAGGGAGCATACCTCAACATCATAAAGGCCATATATGAGAATCCTACAGCCAACATCATACTCAATGAACAAAAACAAAAAGCCTTCCCCCTAAAATCAGGAACAAGACAAGAATGTCCACTTTCTCCACTTCTATTCAACATAATTTTAGAAGTTCTAGCCACAGCCAATCAGACAAGAAAAAGAAATAAAAGGCATCAAATCAAAAAAAGAGGAAATAAAAGTCATTATTTGAAAATGACATGATAGTATACATGGAAAACCCTACGGGCTCCACCAAAAAACTATTCAATCTAGCAAAATAGCAGGAAAGTCAATATTCACAAATTGAAGGCATTTTTATACACAAACAATGAAGAATAAAGTACCTAGGAATAAATGTAACCAAGGAGGTAAAAGACCTATACTCAGAAAACTACAGAACGTTGACGAAAGAAATGAAGGAAGATACAAATAAATGGAAGCATATACTACGTTCATGGATGGGAAGAATTAATATCATTAAAATGTCCATACTACCCAAAGCAATATATAGATTAAGTGCAATCCCTATTAAAATACCAACAACATAATCACAAATCTAGAACAAATACTTTAAAAATTTATATGGTGTTAGTGAAAGTGCTAATACAATGGATATTTAAAAGACAATGGCCATAGAACAGCTTATTTAAACTTTTGATAATAAAACAATATAGAAATGGACATCCTTGTGAAATTTATTTTCTTATTTTAGTAACCAGATCATTAATACTTTATCCTTGTATGACACGGTAAGGTTTACAGAATAAGAGAAGCAAGAAAGCTCCATAATACACTTGACATATGAAAGACTGTACTGTAACTTGTAGAAGCACAAAGCTCCTTAAGTTTCAAGCAAGATTAGTTAACCCTCATTATTCATCAGGATACCATTAAGTAGGCCAGCTTACAAATAAGTAATACATTACAAACGGCTCTTATTTACTACATAGGTCTTTGGATAAACATGTTTATACTTCGACTGAACAGTCACGTAGACACTATAAAGATGGTCACGGTGAATCACTATTCGGTGAAATTTCTTGCCTTCCTTCATGATTTCTTTAGTCTCTTTTTCATGGGACATACATTCTTCCAAAAACTTTGAATCTTCTAAATATAGCTCATCTCCTGAAAAAGAATATTTTAATTCCAAAGTGTTATTTTATAAAACATTCCAATATATTAGTGAAATCAGTATGTTTTTAAATCTATTTCATGTGCTTAGAACAAAGATAGTTATTAACCCTAACTTTCTTTCTTGTGTTTTTAATACCCACATTTCATAGTTCCCATTCTCCAGTTAAGAATTTTCTTTGGGCACATAAATATTTATGACTGGTATTTTTTCATCATAACTCTTTTATATAGTTAGTGACTCTCTTTGTCCTAGTAAATATTAATATTGGCCTTAATATTGGTGTTTTAATGTGCACTGCTCTAGTAACTCTAAGACTGAATTAAAGAAATCATCATTTATATATCAAAATGACTAAATTCACCCACTGTAAGATGAGTAACAAATACTATCACTATTGTGGAAACTGAGACAGCCAAAAGTAAGACCGTCACAAAACCCCACTCTAAACTGCCACAAACTCTCCATCCTACACAGGCCCAGCAACTGACCACCAACAAACTGCCTAATTCAAACAAGTTGACAATTTACAAGTTCTCATAATTCAAAATTAAAAAGTAAAAAAGTGAGCTAATATGAAAGAACTCTGTCAATGTCTTGGAAATATTTTTACGTAAACGGATAAGTATGTAAAATAGCTTATTCAGAACTTCTGGTTATAATAAACACGATGGGATTTTATAGACTTTGACCTTACGTAATACCACTGTAGTATGTAAAACAGACTGTAAATCATGTCTCTGTGTTGGGCAATACTGCCACACAGCCCAGCAAATTAAGTGTGAATACTACAAAAGCATTGATGCTTCACTGCTTTACCTGGTAAAAGGACGATGCCCCCATCAGCAGTGGTTAACCGGACTGGCAGCCATCTTTCCACCCTTTCTGATATGTGATCCAAACAAAATTTGTGCAAGTCAGAAAGAGAGGCAAAGTTTCCAAGTCTTCTTATTTCATAGAACTGTGGGACTGCCAACAAAATTTCTTTTGACAGGAAACTTTCAGTTGCTTCTGATGGAGATAACCACTATGGAAGACAAACGTAGGGTTTCCTAAGGTTTACTGCAGAGACAATATAAGATGTGAGATCAGTAGATCCGTCCTTAAGATCTAACGCTATTCCTCTAAGACACCAGAGGTTGATTATTCAGATACTGACCCTACTAAATAAACCAGAATAGTGCACCAAGGGTGGATAGTCAGCATAAAGGGCAAGGGGTGCCTAAAAGGCAAGTACTTCTGGTCATCTCCTAAAGGAAAGAAGTCTCTGAAATGTAAACTCATGGCAGTAGATTGAGAATTTAGTGCCCACGTTCCTTCCATAAATATGTGCCTCAGCTAGGCCCTGAGGATGTGGTAGCGGGTAAGACGAAGCTCTCTTAGGCCCCATGGGGCCTTCAGCAACCAAAATGGAGTGTGATGTATACCACATGTTATAAAGCAGTAAAATGTCAGGAGCAGTAGAAGCTTTAAGGGGAGTGGAGAGGCATAACTCATCTACAGTCCCAGGAATGTACAAACAGCAGGGTGTCAACCAGCCAGTGTTTGCCCATTTTACTTAAGTGGCCTCAGTACTGTGACTTACCCTCCTTCCACAGCCTTCCTTCCATATACATTTGGATAAAAAGATCTGATTCAGTGACTATGGACTAACCTCAAAAGGTCTTTAACTGATTTATTAAATAACCATTTACACCGGAAAACTGATTCCCATGCTCAAACCCAGGAAGTTGACATTAACTTATGCCCTGGATAATTATAGGCCAAAGATTTACAAGTCTGTACATGCTTAAACATCCCCTAAGAAACCTGTTAAATCTTCCATCTATGGAGCCCAGCAATCCATGTTTCACAAGCACCCCAGATTACTTTGAAGTTGGCTGCATTTTACAAGCAAAGCTTGAGCCTCAAAGGACCACCCAATCTTTAAGTTATTTACAAATCATTCTGCTTTGTCATTTCTATGCGAGTTCAGTGATAACAAAACGAAGGGTTAAAAAATAGGCATCTGGCCCTGGCTGGTGGCACAGTAGATAAGGCACCAGCCTGCGAACCCAAAGGTCGATGGTTCGATTCCCCAGCCAGGGCACATAACCCTGGTTGTAAGATAGGTCTCCAGCCAGATCCGTGGCTGGAGGCAGGTGAAAGGCAACCATACATTGATGTCTCTCTCCCTCTCTTCCTCTCTCCCTTCCCCTCTCTCTAAAAATAATAAATAAAATCTTTAAAAAAAAAAAAAAAGGCATCAACTGACTAAATTCAATCTGTTCAGGTCATAGATTAAAAGAAGTTAGCATTTTTTGGTTACTTGTTATTGGTAAAGCACTGCTCAAATACTTTATGTTAAATATTTCCAGTCATTAGGTCAATACTACATACCATCCTTTTACAGATGAAGAAACTCAGGTAGCTACTCTATCTAAAAATCTAGGCTTCAAACTCAGCGTGGAGAGGGGGGACTAGCTCTAAATTCTCCTGTTTCCACTAGGTTTTGGAACCTTGACACTATTGACACTTTAGACCAGATAATTCTCTGTTGTGGGAGGTTGTCCTATACACTGAAGGATGTTTAACAGCACTTGGCCTGCCTCTACTGGGTAGAAGTCAGAAGAAGCCCCTGAGTTGTGACAACCAAAAATGTCTCCAGTCATTGACAAATGGACCTGGGTGTGGACTGGGTGAATCTCCTATTAAGAACCACTGGAGAAGGGGAGCAGCTTAGACAAGAACCTAGTATAAAGGAACCATTGACATGGACAACAGGTGGGATTGACTTTGGGGGGAATGGGTGGGTGGGGAGGGGGACAGAGGGGAGCAAAAAGGGGATGGATGTAATACAACAACAATAAAATTTAAAAAGAAAAAAAAAAGAACCACTGGACTTTACTAGGTTAAGAATTATTTATTGGGAACCCTTCTCCCAGCCATGAGTGCCATATTACCTTCCCCCAAGACAATGTGAAAAATTAGTAAGTGCACAAAGTCTATAAAAACCACCATTTTGAGCCCTGGCTGGTAGCACAGTGGATAGGGGGCCGGCCTACAAACCCAAAGGTCACTGGTTCGATTCCCCAGCCAGGGCACATAACCAGGTTGCAGGCCAGGTCCGTGGCAGCCATGCGTTGATGTTTCTCTCCCTCTCTGCCTCTCTCCCTTCCACTCTCTCTGAAAGTAATAAAATCTTAAAAAACAAAACAAAACAAAACAAAAATCCCACCATTTTGAACACTGAAAAATGCAGAATTGTAATGTGTTAGAAAAGAAAAACAAATGAGATGAACTCAGTAGAGTTCTGAGACAGGCCAGGACAAGTGGAATAGAGAAACAGGCAGATAGCTGAATAAACCTGCCAGACAATTTACAGCCAGATGCAGGAGGTCAACTGCCCAGAAATAACATCCAGGCCCTGAAAACCAGGCAGGCCAGGACAACTGCAATTATTAACAACCCCCAGACCTGGAGTGAGCACACATGGCAAACTGACAAACATTCTGCTGAAAACATCCTGAAGACCTTTCTTAAGACTCCCACTGGCAATCGGGAAATAAATCCTCAAAACAAAGGACCCAGCAGGGAGCACGCGAGCATCTTCCCCTTCCCCTTCCCCTTCCCCTTCCCCTCCCCTTCCCCCACAGGCACTCATCTCCTAAATTCTAAGGGTCCCCAGGAGACTTGCAACCAGGAAAGCAATGGGCAAAGAGATACACCAGAGATACAGTTAAGTCAATAATGGAGATAAAACAGAGTTCTAAAAACACTCAAATAACCCAAAAGAAGTTAGGAAAGAAAAAACAGTGCAAAGACTAGATGGGACAACCCTGGCTGGTGTGGCTCAGTGGACTGATTGAGTTCAGTCCTCCCAACTAAAAAGCCGCTGGTTCAATTTCCAGCCAGGGCACAGGCTTGAGTTGTGAGCCAGGTCTCCAGTTGAGGGCGTGCAAGAGGCAACCAATCTAAGTTTCCTTCTCACATCAATGTTTCCCTCTCTAGCTCCCTTCCTTCTCCTCTCTCTAAAAATAGACATATAAAAATAAAATAAAATAATAAAAATAGACATAAAATCTTTAAATAAAGAATAGATAGGACAGATTAATAGCAAGATCGTAGATTTGAGTGTAACTAACCTTATTGATAATGACATTAAATATAAATTATTTAAACACTCC
>PVIW01006618.1:18184-84467 GCA_004026585.1 Noctilio leporinus
CTGGAAACAGCCTAAGTGCCCATCAATGGATGATTGGATCAAAAAACTTTGGTACATATACACAATGGAATTCTATGTAGCAGAAAGAAAGAAGGAACTTGTACCCTTTGCAACAACATGGATGGAACTGGAGAGTATTATGCTTAGTGAAATAAGCCAGTCAGTGAAGGACAAATATCATATGATCTCACCTCTTTCGGGACAATAATGAACAAAACTAACAACTACCAAAACAGAACCAAGTATATGAATACAAGGAATAGGCCTTCAGTGGTCAGGGGAACGGGGTAGGGGGGAGGGAGAAGTAGAGGCAAAGAAGGGGAGCAGCTTAGACAAGAACCTAGTATAAAGGAACCATGGACATGGACAACAGGTGGGATTGACTTTGGGGGGAATGGGTGGGTGGGTGGGGGGACAGAGGGGAGCAAAAAGGGGATGGATGTAATACAACAACAATAAAATTAAAAAAAAAAAAAGAATTTCTTCATACGTAGAAAAAAAAATTAAAAAATAAAAAAAATAAACACTCCAATAAAAAGGGAGATAATTGGATAAAAAAGTAAGACTATATACTATCTATTAGAAACACATTTTAAATATAAAGGCAAAAATAGATTAAAAATAAAGGATGGGAACAGCCCTGGCTGGTAGCACAGTGGATAAGGCGCCGGCCTGCGAACCCAAAGGTCGCAGGTTCGATTCCCCAGCCAGGGCACATAACCAGGTTGCGAACCAGGTCTCCAGTCAGGTCTGTGGCTGGAGGCAGGTGAAAGGCAACAGTACATTGATGTCTCTCTCCCTCTCTGCCTCTCACCCTTCCCCTCTTTCTAAAAATAATGAAATAAAATCTTTAATAAAAATTAAAAAAATAAATAAATAAAGGATGGGAAAAGATATACTATGCAATTACTAATCAAATGAAAGGCAGAGTCAACTTCAGACTTCAGAATAAGAACTATAAAGAATTCTATTTCAGAATGATCAAAGGGTCAATCCATCAAATATTAACAGTCCTAAATGTCTATGTAGCAGCTTACAAGGGAACTCTAAAATACATTAAGCAACACTGACTGATGGCACAGTGGAGAAGACATGGCAGGCCTGTGAACCCAAAGGTCTCTGGGTCAATTTCCCAGCTATAACCAGTCATAACCAGGTTGCAAGCCAGGTCTCCAGCCACGTCCGTAGCTGGAGGCAGGTGAAAGGCAACCATACATTGATGTCTCTCGATGTCTCTCTCTCTCTCTCTCTCTCTCTGCCTTTCTCCCTACTCCTCTCTCTAAAAATAATAAATAAAATCTTTTTTAAAAATTAAAAAATAAAAATACATGAAGAACTGATAGAACTGAAAAGAAAAAAGACAAATTTACAATTATTCGTTGACGATTTAAACATTCCTCTCTCAGTACAGTATTTGATGGAACAAATGAAAAGGGAAAACCTGAAAGACTAATTGCCATTTTTATAAACACTCCTTCAATCACTGCAGAATATTCTTTATAGTGCAAAGGGTACAATTCACCAAAATGGGCCATACATATGGCCATAAAACAAGACTCAATACATTTTAAGATTTTAAGTAAACCCTTTCTTTAAGGAAAAGAAAAGGGGAGATATGATTTATTTACTTTTATTATTTTTCATTTTTTAAAGTATTTTTAAAGAGGGAGAAGGGAGAGAGACAGAGAGGGAGAGAAACATCAATGTATGGTTGCCTTTCACTTGCCTCCAGTTGCAGGCCTGACTGGAGACCTGGCTTGCAACCTGGTTATGCACCCTGGTTGGGGAATTGAACCAGCGAGCGACCTTTGGGTTCCCGGATCAGCGCCTTATCCACTGTGCCACCAGCCAGGGCCGATTTATTTACTTTTAGAGAGAAGGCAGGGGAGAGAGAAAAAGGAAGAGAAATGTCAACATTAAAGAGAATCATCCATCAGTTCTGCCTCGCAAGCACCCCAACTGAGGACCTGCCTGCACCCTAGGCATGTGTTTTGACCAGGTATCCAACAAGCGACCTTTTCGCTTTGCGGGAGGATGCCCAACCAACGGATGGATTGGTCAGGGCCAAATTCAAAAAGTTTTAAGTCATAAAAAGTATGCTCTCTGAAGATACAGAACTAAACTGAGGGAGTGAAGTGACATATGTGTGTAAAGTGCTCGGGGGAAGCCTGGAGGCCAATAGGCGGTCAGCTCTGTTCCCGGAACATTCGGAGCGGCTCCACACCGGGAGACAGAGAAGAGGTCTTGGGGCTGTGAAGCCACGGAGGACACTTCACCAGCAGGTCCTGGCTTTGGCCTAAGGGGAGGGGGGCGGGCTGCCTGGGTCCCACTCCCGCTCAATCATGAGTGGGCTGTACCGCCCAGATTCGGAGGTTGTGGTGGGGCTTAGCCTCCCCCTACCTGGGGACGCCCTACCTGGAAGCTCACCGCCTCGGCCGAGTCTAAGAAGACCTGCGGCGGCTCACTCAGGCAACACAGAAAGAAGGTCGCCTCGAAGCGGCGGCCGCCGGGGACACCGAACGGCGTGAGCCAGATGCTCCAACTGTGCAGCGCCCAGATGTCGGGGATGCAGTCGAGGTGCTCACACAAATGCAGGAACTGGCGCGGGTCGCTGTAGACGCGGGAGCGCCAAGCTTCCACTTCCGCCCGCGGGAGAAGGGTGCGGCCGGGCCCGGGCTCCAGCCGGGGCGCGCGGGCGGGCGAGGCCCGGGGCCGCAGCAGCAGCACGCCCGCCTCCTCGAAGGCCTCGCGGATGGCGCAGATGCGCAAGGCGACGTCTTCGGGCAGCGCAGCCCCGCCCTCAACCACGGCGTCCGCAGCCGCCATGGGTAGCGCCGGGAAGGTGGTGCGCAAGGGTAGCGCGGGGCCCAGGCCGAACCGCGGCGACTGGTGGTGCGGCGCGAAGAGGGGCAGCCAGTCGGCCGAACGGTCCGCCGCGTCCACTATGCCCCCCGGGAAGACGTGCGCCCCCGGCCAGAAGCCTTGGTTGGAGGAGCGCTGCAGGAGCAGCAGCCGGAAACCCTCACCTGGCGACCCGGGAAGAGACCGGGCGGTGGGACTTGGGTTTTTCCAGCCTGCGGCCAGCACCAGGCTGGCCGCCCGCCGCCAAGTGCTGGAGCCCGACCGCAGGACGCCGCTCATGGCTTTTGGCCTCGGGGTTACGGCGCTGCAGGCGCTCCAGCGCACCGAACCTACGGCCGTAGCGGTCTTTCTGGACCAGAGGACGGAAGCCAGTGGCTCCTCGAACCCAAGCTGTAGGGCCTTCGCTAGACCAGCCTCCGGGAGGGGTGTGGCATGGGCAGGCACCGCCTCCAATGCCCTTGTCCCCACCCAAGTCACTCTCCGGAGACCAGGGCTGTCACATCCGCCGGGAAGGAGAGCCTCGCAACTCAGGACTCGGGACCCAGAACCCAAATGATGAGGGGCGCGCGTGACCCGCCCGGGTAAAAGTGCGATGCAATCTCAAGTCTGGTGGCATCTACCCGACCAAAAGCTGAGAACTGGGCCTTTGTTGACACAAGGATGCGTGTCCTTTTTGAGGGTAGGGGAGGTGTCCAAAGGACAGGTATCCGAGCTTTGCAGACTCATGTAGGCTCATGTGAACCCCACCAATGAGAAACTGATCCATGAGCCCGATGCCAAGTCATAAATTAATTGTTCACTGCACAGCCTGAGCGTGAAAGGTCCTCTTTGAATCCATGCTTCCTAAGGTAATCAGCCTCCAGGCTAAGGGAGGACACATGCCTCGGGAGGGTCTGCCGACTTTAATGCACCTTGAGTTTACGCAATCTGCAGTTGGGGAGACCCCTCTCTGAACTTCTTTCCTGCCACTCTCTGCTCTGGGAATCATTTCCAATTGGTAGCCTGGGTGGCATCCTGGAACCTGTACATACTTTAACCATCCCCTACAACCCACGTGTTCCAGTGCTGTGAGGCGTGTGAAGCTGTAAAAGGTCACAGTGATCTGGTCACATTCATATTTTCACAGGCCACCTTTACACCAGTGTGGTGACAGAGTTGAATGGTACTGAACTGGAGGCCCATGGAACGTGCTAGGCAAGGAATAATGAGCGACGGAACTCACAGGAAAGTGGCTGTGGAGAGGGGGTGAGGGAGGACAAGGGAATGATTTAGAATATTTTGGAGATAGATTTAATTGAGTAATTGGTTGCATATGCAGAGCAAGGAAGAGGGAGGTTGCAGCTTAGGAGATTGAAGTAACAGTTCTTTACCCCTAGGAGTAATAATATTAATATTTAGTAAGCACTTTACTGTGAGGCACTAGGAACTTTGTAAGGATTAGCTGTATAATCCTCACAAAACCCTGTGCGGTAGAAATAGCTACTGCCATGTCACAAATAAGTCATTCATAGAAGGGTTACGTATCTTAAGAAAATATACTCTTCATTCTAAAGTAGCACTATGGTATTGTGGGTATAAATGTTGATTTCTATATCAGTTGGTTTTCCCAAAGGCTGGCCACTCCTAAGTGGGATGGTCAAGTCCTGGAATGCACAGCAAAATGATGCACTTGGGTTAGATCGTAACCAGCACAGAACAGTCTTCAGAACTGCATGCTGCCATGTGGGTCTCAGGCACTTTATGATAATGCATGTATGTATCCAGAGATCATATCCTGTAACCTCAGTTATCTGAACTGTAGCCAAGAACCAGAAAAGAAGCAAAGAATAGACCCTGAGCAGCAAAAGAGATACAAATATATTCAAATCTAATGCACTCTGCTCACAGGAGTATTTTATGGATGTATTATTTGTCAATTGCTGTTAAATTCTCCTAAAACTTGGTAGCTTAAAACAATAAACATTTACCATCTCACAGTTTCCCTGGATCAGGAATTCCAGAGCATCTTAGCTTGGTGGTTCTGACGCATATCTCACCTGAGATTGTGGTCAGCAAATCAGCCGAGATTTAACCAGGGGCTGGGAGGTCCATTCCTACAATGGCTCAATCTTGTGGCTATGACTCTGATGTACTTTCTGTCGATATTTATAACTTTATCATGATAAAACACATCAGAATAAAGTCTAAGATAAACTGGAAAAATTATCTGTAACACCTGTCACAAGGGGTTATAAATTAGGAAAAAAATGGAAAAGATAAAAACCAATTGTGTAGAAAAATGGACAAGAGATAGTGAAGAAAACAGTTCATTGCTATTTAATTAAGGTCCCACACCAGCAAGTATCAAAATATGCCTTCAAATCTATTGGCTTGTTCTCAGAGTACCCTGCACAGCCCTGTTCTGCCATAGGAACAGGGCCAGACCTGAGGACTGACAGCAAGTGCACACAGCAATCCCCAACTAGTGTCAGCAGTTACCATGTGCTATTCAGTCACAAGACAGTAAGTAACTTTGTTAATGATAACAGTTGCTTACTTCATAGCTAATGAAAGTTGATCATTCGTACATTCTACTTGTCTTCCCTGGCTATCTTTACAATAAGAAATTTCCAAATGTATCAGAATATGCATAACCCTGAAAGAAAAAAAATGTTACAAACATGTCATATGGCTTCTTACCTCAGCTCCAACTGGGCTTTTATTTAAATCTCTCATTCAACGAGCCCAAATTCATTCCTGCTATCCATCGCTTGTCAGGGTTTGCCAGTTGAAAAGAACGGAAGAGAACATGATCCACAGGACTAGCCTTGGAAAAAGGACTTTGGCTTGTAAATTCAACAGTAACAGAAGACCTTGTTCCTCCTGCCCAGGAACCAAGGCATGTCATCTGTAAGTGACCGATAACATCCTGTGCACCAAGAATCACCATGTAAAACATTTCTCAGAAATTTTAAAAGGTCCACAACATTGACTTCTCAAAATTGTATGAGTTCTACTCCTGTGACTTTTTGGATAAGGCAAAAATATAGGGACAGAAATCAGATCAGTCATTGCCAGAGCCTAGGGTGGGAAGAAGGGATTGACTACAAAAGGACATGGGGAACTTTTTGGGGTTGATGGAAACAGTCTACATCTTGCCTGGGTTGGTGGAAATATAATTGTATACACTGGTCAAAACTCAAAACTGCTGTATTTAAATTACACCTCAATAAGTTTGACTTTATAAATGCATGGATTCCAACTTCTACATGAACCTGAATTTCCCGCTGTAGCCTTGACCTTTTTGTTACATACCTTCTCTTATTTAACAAGTTTTTCCAGTTTCAATCTTCAGACTGACTTTTGGCATTTTTCTTTTGGCAACCATGCCATTTTTCAGCCTTCCAAAGTGGTGTGGTCAACAATAACAGCAGTGGCAGCCGACATTTATTGAGCCCTGTGTCTGGAAAAAGTTGTCTCCACGTTTCTATGAAGTATTTTGCTTTGCTCTGGGATTGAGGAGACGGTTCTGAAATTGTTTCTTATTCTAACTGAGATCCTAACTATAAAAACTACATTTTAACAACAATAATATTTTCTTGGTGATAAGAGGATTCACATTTTTATTGTAAAAACCACATAACAACACTACATAAAAAACACTGAAAAAATACCATTCGCAATCCCACCATCATAACAAATGTTTTCATTTCTGTGTATTTCCTTGAAGATTTTCTCTATATACCTCACATACACATACAAGCAGGGGACACTCAACTTTGCCGTCTGGCAGCAGCATATTAAAAGGACTTTTCAAAATCAGTTTTCCGACAGCATTTGGCTTGTTTACATTTGTCTTATAAGTTCTAAACTTACACATCAAAGAACAAGGATGCCCAAGATTTCATAGTACTACAGTGGAAACACTCAGAATTCTCTGTGGAAAGAGATAAAGTCAGTAACTGAAATATAGGAATGTTTTTCCAGAAATCCATTTGGTCCTTATGGACACAGGGCTGTGGCATGCGGGCAGTTCCTGTTCTTTTGATTTATTCCTAAGAGCCAAGGAAACAGTATTTGAATAATATAAATAGGACTTTGATCAGTGTGAACCACAGCCAAAAAAAAAAATATATAATCACTGTAGAACAACACTTGGCAATTTATAAACCTACAGTGTTTCTGAACATCTATCTTTGGGTGGTGAAACCTGTGAAGGGTAAATACACTGATCAGGACAGTCACTTCCCGAACTCATGAAGATTAGGGGGAAAAAATTTCATCATAATAGTTAATAGCGGAATCATTTGAGGTGCCTTTTTTGAAAAAGTTATAAATGCTGCATGTTATCTTTAATTTTTTTATTAATAAACATTGTCGTGAGAAGCATGATTCAAGTAGTAGACACAAAGCTCTCATTCCACTTTGGATCTGATGCCACATGCTAAACAACCCATGCTGTACTCACACCCCTGGCAACAGACCAGTTAGAGTTCTGAGGGCACCAAGTGACTTACAGAACAGGAGTCTCCCAGCCTCTAAGACAAAGGACACATTTCCACATCTGTAATTTTCCTAGAATTGAGTCAGGTAGTCCACCTTCTGAGTACAACAAACTATTTAATAAATGCCAGGCTTTCTTGGGAGAGTCTGTATTTAAGATCCTAATCTAATCTAAGTACTATATACATCGGTAGCATTTACACAAATTCGCTTTTAAGTCCACCCACTAATTCGGCTGTGGACTCAAATCACAATAAGCTTAGTTCATTCTGATTTTTTAAATTCGCTTGGAATTTTACCAACAGACAAATTTTAGACAATAACCACCGAACTGTAAGATTCCATTTCAATACGCACCAAAACAAACAAACAAAATAACCTTTCCTTGTTTAACTGCATTTTGTTCAATTTTAAGCTCTGGAAGGGACTTTTGAGTTAGTGAAGAACACCCATTTCACCAATGAGGAAATCGAGGCACGGGAGATCAGTGACTGGTATAAGGTACTTGGAGAGAGAGGGCAGAGTCCCTGCCAGCTGCAGCTGGTGAGGTCTCAGAGGGGTCAGACCCTAAAAGAACACAGAGGCCAGTCCTACAGCACTTTATTTCTCAGACTGACATTAAGACTGACACTCTGAGGCTCAAACCCTTACCAAGCATTCAGTACAGAACAGAGAACTACATTCTGGAAAGCCCCAAAGTCACGAAAAAACGTATCAATGTGCACATTGAAAAGGAAAACACAGCATTATCAGGGTCCAAATGCAAACCAGCACCCTCTTCAAGCAGAACTATTTTTTGTCATTCAACATCACATATTTCGTATGTAGCTATTATAAACCTTAGATAAATCATGAAGTTTACGCTCTACTTTTACTTACCAAAAATAGTTTCCCTTATGGCATTTAAAAGTATAAGTTCGTAGAGCACATTAAAAAAAAAACTGCCAGCGGGAATTTTTTCTCCTACAAATACTATTGTGTGTGTGTGTGGTTTTTAAAATAATAGCAATACTTCAAAGTTTGCATGATGAGGGTTGACATTCCAAGTTCCTGTCTTCTCAGCAGTGCTGTTTTTCCAAAAGAGAAGCCAGGGATGTTTTCTCTTTATAGATGTTTAATTGCACAAGAGATTTTACTTCACAATGGCATTTTACTTTGGAAGTAAAACTCTATCCTTTAACTGGTGCCTTTGATTTGGGGAAGTACATGTTCTCTGCCATTGACTTTAACATTGACCTTTCGTATACGTATATCCTATATTAAACATGTTGAACTTTCGGGGGGGGTTCTATCACTTGTATCATGGTATAAGATCATACCAAATGTTTTTTAGAAAACGAGCAACTGCCTTGGCTTGTGTGGCTCAGTGGATTGAGTGCCGGCCTACAAAGGAGAAAGTTTGCCAGTTTGATTCCTGGTCAGGGCACATGCTTGGGTTGTGTGCCAGGTCCCCAGTTGGGTGTGGGAAAGGCAACTACACAGGGATGTTTCTTTCCCTCTTTCTCCCTCCCATTTCCTTTCTCTGAGAATAAATAAAATCTTAAAAAACAAACAAAAACCCAAAAAAACTAGTAACTGCTATCAAATATCTAAATTAAGTCAGGCTTCTACAAGAAAGCAATTTCTTGCCCTGGCTGGTGGCACAGTGGATGGGGCGCCGGCCTGTGAACCCCAGTGGTCGCTGGTTCAATTCCCCAACCACTTGGCCAGGTTGCGGGCCAGGTCTCCAGCCAGGTCAGTGGCTGGAGGTGGGTGAAGGGCAACCATGCATTGGTGTTTCTCTCCTTCTCTGCCTCTCTCATTTCCCATCTCTCTGAAAATAATAAATAAAATCCTTAAATTAAAAAAAAAGAAAAAGAAAGCAATTTCTTGAATTATATAAAGTAGTGACAGCAGAAAGCTAGAGAGTGCAAGAAGCTATTGCTTACACAAAGAGTGGTTTTGCTTGTGTCATACAGCAAAAGTTGTCTTAGACAATATTATAACCACAAATAGTGTCAAATATTACTAACGTTTAAAATTTTCAGGTGTGCTCTCCCTCCCAGGAGTACACCCACCCCTTTCTTCCCTTTTAAGGCATGCATCTCCTAAACTTTAAGAGTCCCCACAAGACTCGAGAAGCAGGCAGGAATAGGCAGCAGCAGCCTGTCCTGGGCTGACCCCATGAACCTGTCTCCAGGGGCCCTTTTCTCGGACTCACCAGTGAGCAAAAGCAGTGCTGCCTAGACTCTCTGGTTGCTTTTTCTATCCTAAGCCCTTCCTTGTTTCACGGTCCCCAGATTTAATAAACAGACCCTCAAAATTAAAAAAAAAAAAAAATATATTAAACTCAGAGTTCTTTAGGCTAACAGGTCTATAGGATAAATATGTTTATTCTCTGAATTAGTAATAATGGTTGTAACATTATCACTAATTTCAACGAGCAGAGGACTCTGGGAATCAGGTACATATTTGATTGCCCATACAAGGTCTGTCCTGAAGGCCGAAGGCCACGCAAACTTTAATTATATTGACATTGGCTTAATACTTTCAGGACAGACCTCACATCCAAGGATCTGCCAAGTGGGTGAGAAGAGTCACAGCAAAGAAATTTGTCTGTTCTAATTGCTCTCTATGGACTACACAACTTTTTTTTTTCTTTTTAAGTTTCTTTTATTTATTTTTAGGGAGAAGGGAAGGAAGAAGAGAGGGAGAGAAACATCTGTGTGTGATTGGTTGCCTTTCACACACCCCCAACCTGGTGGGCAGGCCTACAACCCAGGCACGTGCCCTGACCAGGAATCTAACTGGGGATTATTCAGTTCACAAGCTGGCATGCAATTCACTGAGCCACACCAGCCAAGGCAGATTACACAACTTCTGATGAGCTGTTTTTTTAACAGGTTCTGCTAAAAAAATTTTTTTTTTATTTATTTATTGATTTGAAAGAGACATTCATTGTCCCATTTCTTTATGCACTCATTGGTATGTGCTCTGACTGGGGATAGAACCCACAACTTTGGTGTTTTGGGGATGATATTCTAACTAACTGAGGGCCTCTGTTCTTATCAAGGTGTTTTATTCATGAAAAATAAATTGTTTAGGCCCTGGCTGGGTACCTCAGTTAGTTAGAACATCATCCCAAAACACCAAGGTGTGGGTTCCATCCCCAGTCAGGGCATATACCAGTGAATGCATAATTAAATGTAACAACAAACCGATGCCTTCTCTCTGTCTTCTTTGCCTTCCTCTCTCTAAAATCAATAAATTTAATTAAAATGAACAGAGAGTCACAGTCTTAGAAAGAGAAGGATCTATTAGGGGTTGTTTTTTAGGGATATTTTCCAACGCTGGGTCACGAAATGCCACAGCTTCCTTTTCCCTGAGATGAGACTTCGGGGAAGTGACAGAGATTGCATGTTGTGTTATATATGAGAAGAGGAAGAGGGGAATTAGAAAATTTTCTATGCTCTCTCTGCAGGTACCCTAACTATCATATGCAAACGAATTTGACATTGGCTGCTATCAGATTCACCCAGACTGTATGAGGCAGCAGTTCCTTTTAATTAGTTATAGTCATAAAACTTTTAAGACCTTGTGAGTCTTTTAAAACCTCATATGCAAACACTTCATATTCTAAGTTACTGGGACCTGTGCACTGAGGAGTGGGCTGGAATGGGCCGGACTGGGCTGGCTGGAAGGAGTGTCCTCAATTAGGACCTGCTGCTATTTGCTTCTGCCCCTTGGCCCTCCAAGATGCCCTTGTGCAAAACTGCCAATTTCCTCCTACTGGTCCCTTTTCTCACTTTTAGGGTAAAAAAAGGGGAAGAAATTCTTGTCAGTATTCTGCCAAACCAAAGCCTCTGAGTTGTATTCCAAATTGTTACCTTTAGGGAGTTAAATGCAACTTTTTTTTTCCCCCCTCAACAAATACTCTCTCTGAAACAGTAGGAGGTGGCAGCCCTGATCAGGCAAATTCCAGCCTGAGAACCCAGGGTGTTTTCTACATTTTCTTATTTATTGACCAAAAGAAGCAAGGGCCACCCTGGTTGGGTATCTCAGTTGCTTAGAGTGTCATCTCAATATGCCAAGGTTGTGGGTTTGATCTGCGTTCAAGGCACAAACACGAAGCAACCAATGAATGCAAAAACAAGTGGAACAACAAATCAATCTCTCCCCCTACCCTCACTTCCTCCTCCTCGCTGAAACCAATAAGTAACATTTAAAAATTTTTGGCCACTTCTGTCACCTACACTTAACGGTTTTGGTGTTTTCACTATGACCTCATGCCTTCAAGATCAATTTTAAAAACAGATGCATATGTATATTTAGCAACCAAAGTATCTAAGTTAAAGACTGCTATGTTTGACTCTTTGGCACGTACAAATTGCTGGCCAAATGCCCTTTCGAGGAAAAACAAAACAAAACAATTTTGATAGTACACAATGTGGTTATGTGATTTTTCTTTAAAGTTGTTATTTTAAAAACACGTCTTAAGGCCCTGGCTGGTGGCACAGTGGATTGGTGCCAGCCTGTGAACCCAAAGGTTGCTGGTTTGATTCCCAGCCAGGGCTCATAACCAAGTCTCTAGCCAAGTCTTCAGTCAGGTCTCCAGCCAGGTCGTAGCTGGAGGCAGGTGAAAGACAACCATACATTGATGTCTCGCTCCCTCTCTGCCCCTCTCCCTTCCCCCTCTCTCTAAAAATAATACAATCTTTCTTTTAATGAAAAAAACAAACAAACAAGAAACCCGCTTCTTAAATTCCAAGTTAAAGGTGTTAACATTCTATTCTAACCCAGCCTTGGTTAATTGGCTCAAAATCTCTGTGTGCCAGTGATGACACCATACTCAGGGGGTAGTGTTGAGGTCAGAGAGCTGTGCAACTCCTTCCAAAGCTAGCTCTCCTACTGGCTGACAAGCAAATTCCAAGGGATAGATAAGATTAAGGGCTCCAGACAGGATTCCCCAGCAGTCCCCGCAAAAGAGGATAAAAAACCCCTCTGGTCTAGTTCTGGAACAAAAAATAAGTCAAAGCGAAGGAGAAAGTCCTTTTATATAGCGTGCAGCCCTTCCCAAATCTTGTATCGCTGCCAGAGAGGCTGGCGGGGGGGTTAATTTTATTTTATTATTATTACTATTTTTCTTTTGGTGGGGGATTTTAAATAGTATATCCAGTGGCTCCAATTCCCTGAAGGCAGGTTCCATGGCCCTTCTCTGGTTTCCTAAGGAGAATCAGACCCTGCGCGGCAGGGCACGACCTCAAACCTCTTCGAAGTGATTTTGGTGACTAACAGATAAACTCCTTCAAGAAGCGCAATTGTGAGCCATCGAGAAAGCACTTCGCATGAACTTCTATTTGCACTCTCCTAAACTTAGGCCCCAATGGATTAAAATAATAATAATAATAACTGCTTAAATCTGGTTGCAATCTGCCTCTCATTTAGGAAGAATCCGCCCCCACCGCGGCCCTAGCAAAACAGTACCCACCCCTCTCTACTCTTTGTCAACCCCGTTTTCAAACTGCCCCATGCAGAGAGTGGGAGTCGCCAGGCAGGGATGGTGGCTTCAAGCCCGAACTCACTGTAGACACGCCCCAGTAGCACACGCGGTAACCCATTAACTTAGAGAAATCTGGGATCACTGTGGACAGTTTTCTATTAATAGGGGATAAAGCGATAAAGCTCCAGAAGACATTAGCGGTAATGCCCTGCTGGCCCGCAGAAAATTAACTCCTTCTCGCCCAGCAAGAGGAAAGCATGTTCTGCTGGCAGGTGTGTGCTTGAAACACACGTGTACACCTATACACGTGGAGTTTTAGAACCGCTCCCCTTAAACATGCTCCCATCCTGAGTCCTGGAAGTAGAGGTCATTTCCGGAGAGGGGTGTCTCTGGGGAAGGAGCAGTGGGGTGGGGGACGTCGGAACTCCGTCAGCTCAGCTTCGCCACGCACACCGCCAGGGCCACAGCCGCCAGCAGCACTGCGCTGAATATTGCGGCAGCCAGGGCCTTGCTCGGGTGGCAGGGCCCTGTGCGCTCTTCTACAGACACGAAGCCCGTCGTGGAGGCGCCAGTACTGGACAGAAGCTCGGCACCCGCTGCCTGCCGGGCTTGCACTGTCCAGCGGGGCACGTTGACCTTCATTTCCATGTCGTGGATCATCTTGCCCACCTGAAGGACCTCCCGCTCCAGCTCGCGCAGATCGTCCAGGTCAAAGTCACTCTCTGCCTCGTGCCGTAGGCTGCGGACGCTCAGGGCGCGCGCCGCCACGCCAGCTGCGCCGCCAGCCACACCGGTGCGCACTAGGGGCCTCCGTGGGGCGTGCAGTGGGAACGCGGTTCCCAGCTCCAGTGCGCGCCGCATGTCGGCTTCTAGCAGTTCCAGGCAGCCGGCGAAAGCTACCCAGAGGCGCTCGAACTCCGCACGCTCCTCGACGCCTAGACCCTTGTCTCGCAGAGCGGTTGTCAAGGGGGCGCCGGTAGCCACCGCCAGTTCCTGCGCCTTCCGGCGCGTCTTCTGTAGCTCTTCACGCAAGTTCTGCGAGTCCGCGGAGCCGCCGACGGTCAGCACCAGGTGGTGGTAGCATGCGGTCGCTTTATTGAGCGCGTCTAGCAGCGCCTTGCACTCCTCCCTCGCCATGTCTGTGCGCCCCAGCGCTACTTGGCCGCCTGCACCCCTCTCGGCCTCACACCCTCAGCGCGGCAGAGCGTCGCCAACCCCGACCGCAGCCCCGGCTTGGGCCGCTGACACCTTCCTCATGGCCCAAGACTAGTTTCGCACTGCAGTGTTATAGACTCAGCCCACTTGGGACCCGAGACGTGAGCCTCCGACAACGAGGCTCGGAGAGGGAGCCCCGTTAACTGCCTCCCGTCCTTTCATCCATCATCCTAGAGACGTTTCAAGTCACACGCTGAGTCTCTGCATCACCTTGGTCTCCGCGGTGGCTCCTTGCGAAGCCCGGCTTGCGGTCCCCATCCTCTTCTGGTGCCTTCGCCAGGGCTAGCCCGTGAGCTGCGCGCTCACCCTCAGCCGCTGCCAAGGGCGGCCGGGTCATGTTTCTAAGGATCCACCCACTCCCGCGCGTACTCGTGGGGCGCTTCCATCACCTGGACAAGGGATAAGCGGGCCCGGAGCAGGGAGGTCACGTGTAGGTCCCCCATCTCCTCCTCCTCCGAACCCAATTGCAATTCTGGAATATTAGCGCTCCGCAGACATAACCCTCAAGTTTACGGATGGGGAAACAGGCCCAGGTAAAGAAAAAGTTGGGTAGGGGGTCGCCTAGGTCACTTGACATCCATGCAAGTGAGGGGACTAGACCCTAGGGACCATGACTCCCAGCTTCTGCCAGAGGCAGGAGTGGTGTGCTTCGTAGGACTGGGCACCTCCGTTCTCCGTTCTCCAAAGCTAACAGTAAAAGGCGACCAGTCCATGGGGGCAGTATGGCTCCCACTTGGACCCCTCCCCTAGTGTCAAGAGCTGCTCTCGGCAGGGTCCTCTACCGTCTCGGACACGCGCAGACCGCAACTCCGGACTAGTCCAACCTGAGTAGGAAGTGCTGTGCGCGGCTTGAGCCCCTCCCCCGACTGAGCGGACTTAGTGATTGCTCTGTGCGCAAGTCACTCTGGATAAGGACGGCCGCTCATTGGGCTGACTCGGGGCCTTGAGGTGCGGCTCCGCCCAACGGTGGAGTACGAGGGTGGGTGGAGGAGTGGGGCCGCGCGCTGGGGTGGTGGTCCCAGACGCAGGGAGCTGGGAGGTGTCGCCGCCGCTCCTGGAAGGGCAGAGTGAAACTATGTAGCCTTTTAAGTAAGTGTCCTCTCTCCTGTCTGCTCCCGCGCCTCCTTTCCCTCGGGACGGCTGCGCGTCCGGGCTCAGAGGCCTGGCGAGGCCCGGAGCGGGAAGGGGAGGTGCCCTTTCCTCTCCGCCGCTGGCGTCCCGCGGCGCCCCTGGCTGCGATGGTATCCCTGGGCGACCCGCCAAGGCCCTGGCCCCTGGCCTGATGGACCACCCCACCCGCGCTCTCCCGGTCCTATCTGCAGCTGGACTCGTTCTGCCTTTTTTTTCCAGGGTGGGGTGACCTGGGTAAGAATGCGCTCTTTGACCTCAGCGGCTCCAGGACCGGTCCGGCGGGTCCCGGGTCTCCAGAGTTAGGAGTTGGGGGCAACTGGATGGGACCGTTGCTCCTGAGCTGAGTGGCCTCGGTGGTTTGCGGGCAGCCTGGCCGTGGGGGTGGAAGGGCGATGATATGTGGGGGATCCAACACCTTTAGTGGTCCCCCGGGCTGGGGGAGGGTGATGAAGGCGAAGGGGGAAGGAGAAGGGAATCCCTGCCTGCCTGCATGCCTGCCCGCCGGCCCCTCAGGGGCGGTGTCCTTCTAGTCCTGCTGGGTAAAGATTACTACAGGAAAACTCTTAAGCACCCAGAGATATTCCTGTCGCTGGGTCTGTTCAATTCTTTTCGTTGGAAATAGACTGCCCAGAGGTGTTAGAGCTAGGCTGTGACCCCTCTGGCTGCCCCTTGAAGTACTGTGGACTGGGCACTCGGGGCCCTTGCTGGGCAGGGAGCAAGTGTCAAGTCTTCTTTGAGGATTTAGGCAGTTCAAGGAATGAGGGGTAGGCTAAATTGGAGGGAATACTAGTTTATATAGGCAGATGGGAGTTTCCAAGTTTATGGGTTGCCTGTAGAGAGGCTCCTATTTTAAGTAATGCACCATCATACTAGCGCTTGAAAAGAACAGTGGGATTCGCTGGATATTAGCGTTTCTAGGCCACCTCTGTGGTCCTGGTGTTGGCATTTGGAGAGTCCAGAGGACTGGGCCTCAGCGCTTGATGTTATTCAGCCATTTGTCCTTTAATCCATTGATTCAGTGGTCAGTTGTGGCAAGGGCTCAGGTTCTCCGGGCTTTGGCCATTCTTTGTGGTGCAGGGTCTCAGGCACCCACCTGCTAAATGGGCGTCTTGACAGAGGAAGAGTAGTTTTCAGGACAAAATGGTAGATGGAAGGAGAACCCGTCTCTTTGAGGAGCTGTGGGGGCAGCAGAGGGAGATGAGGCTGCAGAGGTAAGTCGGAGGCCAGAAATGAGAGGCCCTTAATGCCAAACAGAGTTGAGAGCTCATCTAGTAGGGAGTGGAGAGGAAGTTGTTGAGGAATCCTACCCAGACCTCAGTGTTGGGAAGATCACTCTGTGGGTGAACAGGTTTGAGTGGCATCAGGAGGCAGAGCCTTCAGCCTTCAAAGGGGGAATTGTAGTGTGGGAGCAGGAACAGATACTTCTGACTAACCCCCGTGGCAAGAAAGCAATTGGGGCTGTGAAGCTGCTTTGGGTGAGCCCTGCTGACCTTGGCTTGTTGCCTGAAGTAATCCTGCAGGGCAGTGTTGCTGGGGGAGTGAGCAGTTGTGTCTGCACAGGGCCTGCGATCAGGTCTTCATTGGACCTCGTTGTGGCTCTCAGGTCATTTTGCCGTCATGAGGGCAGCTGCACTGTCTTGGTTATTCACATGTCTGTGCTGCTCTGTTAGTGAGTCTTTCCAGGCTTTTCCTCTGTTTTTGAACATTCAGGATTAGTTGGTGTTCAGTCACTTTATCTTCTGAAGGATTAGAGGAATGTGAGATGTGAGGATAGATACCTGACCTAGAAAGGACTTACATCTAAACAATCCAGGCCTTGTTTGTCCTGAAGTTGCTCCCCGCTCTGAGAGATATTGAGAAGTGGTCCTCGGAGCACCTGCCTTTCTGCCCAAGATTGGCAGGGAGGTGGGTGCCGGTGGTGTCGCCTCCAACCCCAGGAGCAAGGTGGTGCCATGGCATTTTGTAGAACATTTGTGCCCCTCCGCACTTTCCTGCTCCCTGGGAGGGATCGATCGGGTAGGGAGAAAAAGAGAAATACTTCAATATTGCTACAATTTACCAAATCACTCTAAGAAAATGCACAAGTTTCTAAAAATCAGCAATATTTTGAACAGTCACAAGAAAAATAATTATATTCAGTTCATCGGGTCCTACTGAGAGGGGACTCAAATATTGGAAAATTTTAGCTCCAGGTAACAGCAAATAAGCTTAGTAATCAACGTATGTAAAAAGCTCTTGTTTCAGGAACTGGAGGCATGAGCCACCTTGACTCTAGGTGACCATAAGCAGTTCCACGTTTGTACTTCAGGAGGACTGCGAGCAATCAAGATAGTATCCGAGTCATTATCCTCCAGGGTGAGAGGACCTCAGCCTGGGACAGAAGACCTCCACCACCCCTTTCCAGCCATGGGGCCTTCTCTCCCTCTGTGAGCCTTCACAGTCCAGCTGTCACTGTGTTTAGCTCGTCTGAGGACACTGTTTCTGTCTTTTAGTCAGTGTCTGCATGGCTGACTGGGGCTAGCCCCTTATCTTCCCCTCAATACTGGCTGTGGATTTCCAGCTTCAGTGAGAGGTGATTCCTCCCTGCGAGCTTCCTCTAACACCCCACTATTATTTTATTCAAATGGGAGAAGAGTTTCTGCATGCCTACAGTGGGCCAGACAGCCAAGTGCAAGCTGGGTGCTACAATGAGGAACTTTGAGAAAAATATGTGTGAGATCCAAAGATGTTATAGGCTAGAAGGACACAAGTGACTGTGACACCATACATCATATCAAATGACTTCCATTTGCTATTGAATGTAAATGTATAGAAAATATTCCCTTTTTGCCTTTTCCTTCTGAATCATAAATTAACAAGAGAATATTGCTCATCAGTTGGAAAATATGCCAGGTCAGGGTCTTTGGTCTGGTCCCTGGAAGGGCAGAAACAGCCACAGCAGTGAGATTTCATCAGGGAATGCATCTCTGGGAGGCACAGACTTTCCTATGCTGGATTCTGCTGAGCCAGGCAGCATGCTGTCACCAGCCAGTCACTGACCAGCCAGAGTCACCCAGGCTGGCAGGACGGTTGAAGACCACAAAACCACAAGTGTTCACACCGCCTCCTGAAATGCCTGGTACTGGTTTGAAGCCTCGCTTGGCTGTCCTGATCACAGAGTAACTTTAGATAACTCATGTTCAGGGGTATTTGACCTCTGACGAACTTGACTAGATTTTCTGTAAATGATCCCATTATTTGAGCTTAGGCAAGGGTGCAGGTTTTATAGGAAGATTCACTCATCTAATTCTACAAGGCAAAGGTCAGTTTACTTTGCATGATATTTTAAAATAAAAACTTGTTGCAAGTCAACTTGTTAGGGTACTGAATATTATTTTTAAGCATTTACCCCTAGATAAGGATTCAACTCTGGCATTAAGCACCAGATTGTATGCAATTATTGCATAATTTTAACTCTAGGACAGAAAGATTGAGAAAAGTACTGGACAGAGCTCTTTGAATCCCTACTCCTGGACAGAGGGCGCAGTCATTGTTGGCCAGGAGAACCGATACACGCACAAGAGAAAGCAGATGATGTGGGACTGAAACACAGTAAGCTCCATCCCATTCACTGGCAATACTTGCTAAGTCTTATATGTTTACATAGTTCATGGCACTGGACTGAATGTTTTTGTTTGTTTGTTTATTTGTTTGTTTTTAGAGAGAGGGGAAGGGAGAGAGGCAGAGGGAGAGAAACATCAATGTTTGGTTGCCTTTCACCTGCCTCCAGCCATGGACCTGGCTGGAGACCTGGCTTGCAGCCTGGTTATGTGCCCTGGCTGGGAATCAAACCAGCAACCTTTGGGTTCACAGGCCAGCGCCCTATCCACTATGCCACCAGCCAGGGCTGAACTGAATGTTTTTTTTTGTTTTTTTTTTAAGATTTTATTTTATTATTTCTAGAAAGAGGGGAAGGGAGAGAGGCAGAGAGGGAGAGAGACATCAATGTATGGTTGCGTTTCACCTGCCTCCAGCCACAGACCTGACTGGAGACCTGGTTTGCAACCTGTTTATGTGCCCTGGCTGGGAAATCGAACCTGCGACCTTTGGGTTCGCAGGCCAGCACCTTATCCACTGTGCTACCAGCGAGGGCCTTGAACCGAATGTTTTGATGTGGCATTGATGCTGCTCTTCTCTGACCTGCTGTGTTTGAATTCTTATTTTCCTGGGTTGATCTTCTCAATTAGTAAAAAAAAAAAAAGTTTACTTGGGGTTTCTGTGCCCACAAGTACCTTTTCCTGCCCTTTAAAACTTTGTCCTTGCTCTGGTCCCTGCCAGGATGCGTCCCCCGCTTCTTGCCCGTAAGCCCCTCACTGCTGTTTCCATCACCATCTGTCCCTCAGTTTCCCCAGCACTCTTCTGGGTCTGTTTTACCCTTCCGCTGCACATTCCATGCTAACCGCCAAGTTATTAGTTTTTACATCAAAGCCAGCCTTTGTCACCTTCACCTCGGGGGCGGGGGTATTGGTGTTCTGCCAGCATCTTGTCCAAAAAGCAGAAGGAGTATCCCCTTCACATCTTTAGTCTGACCTTATCTTACCCTGTTTTTCATGTGGCTTTTGTCTGAGGCATCTTTACTTTTGCACTCTACCATGTAGAACCAACTGTGTCAGGAACCTAGAAGAATTTTGTTTTCTTGTGACTCTGTCCCAGAAAAATTATATAATTCTGTTGTTCTGGTATGGTCTCATAAAAGGATTTCCTTAGCTCTGGTAATAATTGAATTGAACAGTTCAAATACCTAAATTGTTGCGGAGCTATCTCTGGGGTCTAGGAAGGGATTATATGTAGCCATTTTCATGCTAGGCTCTTCTCCCTAAATGGATTTGCAGGGAATTCAGGGGCCTCCTTCAGGCAGTCCCAGAGACCTGCAGCCAAGGCAGCTCTGGCTGCACCAGATGGATAGGATTTCATGTGGGGCCTTTATGACTGGCTGTCAGGGGCACTTTTCCTTTGGAGGAAATGAAGTGTGGAATCCTTGCATCCATGGCACATGAAAGAACCCCTAGTCCAGGCATATTGATTTTTTTTTTAAAGATTTTATTTATTATTTTGGTAGAGAAGCAAAGAGGGAGAGAAACATCAGTGTGTGGTTGCCCTTCACCTGCCTCCAGCTACAGAACCGGCTGGAGACCTGGCCTGCAACCTGGTTATGTGCCCTGGCTGGGAATTTAACCAGCGACTTTCGGGTTCGCAGGCGGGCGCCTTATCCACTGTGCTGCCAGGCAGGGCCAGGCATATTGATTTTATGTGAAGTATAGTGATTGTTAAAGGGATGAGTTTTAGAATAAATTCTGACATCTGTGTAACCTTGAGTTGGTGAATGGAGCCTCAATTTCTTCATCTGTGGCATGGGGCTAATAATACCTCCAGTTACTGTGACCATTAGTTATTGTTAGTTACCCGTACTTATCAGGAGCATTAACATGGAATGAGGATGTATAGAAGTTACCACAGTACCTGGGCCAAGGGTGCTCTCAAATGGTTGCTGTTTTTATCATTAACTTATTAAGGTATAGAATTCATAATATACTTATGCATACTGTTCTGGTGTTTTCCCAAGGAAGCATATTGAAATCTTGTTACAGAGTGGGAAAGTAATTCCGTTTTTAGTCATCTGATCATATCAAGGATAAGTTTGCTCGATGTTCCTTAATAGTTGCTGATTTTCTCTTTTTACTGAAGAGGCCACAAGCTCAAGCTCAGAACCTTTGGCAGACAATAGTAACTAGCAAAGTTTCAAATAATGTCATTGTTTTTGTAATTTTTAGTTTTAAGATTATCTTCTCTTTATAAGAATTGATACTGTTTTTTGTTTGTTTTTTCATTTAAGTAGCAATAAGATTTTTTTTTTAAATCCTCATCCAAGGACATGCTTATTGATTTTAGAAAGGGGGGAAGGGAGGAAGAGAGAGAAAGAGAAACATCAATTGCTTGCCTCTCACATGTGCCTCAGCTAAGGACTGGACTGCAACCTGGGCATTTGCCCTACCTGGGAATCGAACCCACAACCTTTTGGTTTATAGGACAGCACTCCAACCAACCAAGCCACACTGGCCAGGGTGGCTCTTCTAAAAATAAATTATAAAAGGGAGTCGGTGTTTAAAAGAAAATGTCAGTGATTAACAACAGAGCTTTTACATGCACTAAGTAGGTTGTTTATTGCACAGGTTCCCTGCCCAGGGGAGTGGAACTGTTGGCAAACTGGGGCTAATATGAACTAACATGGGAAATGGGGACAGACTTATAAATAGAGAGCAGATGACAGCTAGCTGTGGGGGGAGGTTAGGAGAAGAAGGAAATGAGCAAAAAGGAAAAAGGACCCATGGACATGGACAACAGTGTGGTGACTGCTGGAAGGAGGGGTTATAAGGTAATGGGGAAAACACAATAAAGAGTAAATTTTTAAAAGTCACAGACAGCCCTGGCTGGTAGCACAGTGGATAAGGTGCCGGCCTGTGAACCCAAGGGTCGCAGGTTCGATTCGCCCAGCCAGGGCACATAACCAGGTTGCAAACCAGGTCTCCAGTCAGGTCTGTGGCTGGAGGCAGGTGAAACGCAACCATACATTGATATCTCACTCCCTCTCTGCCTCTCTCCCTTCCCCTCTTTCTAAAAATAATGAAATAAAATCTTAAAAAAAAAAAAAAAAGTCACAGACAGGCTGAGACTCAAAGGATGGGGTAGCAGCCACCACTTTCTCACTGGGGGAATGGTTGAGTCACTTTGCAAAGGGGCAATGCCAAATGACAGGATTCCCTAAAGTTCAGAAAACTCGGACCATCAGGGCAAAGATGGACAAGTTCAACTACATTAAAAGAACAGAGGCCAGTGGATCCCACGACTGTGGAGGGTGATGTGCTGCCGCCACCATGGGCCGCTGAGTTTGGTTGGGAGGCTGTCTCAGGTGCGGCAGGTGACCACCCACAGCCTGTCGCCCTTCGCCCTTCCAGCAGCCGGCCTTCCCTCACTGCATCAGCAAGGGCATCCCCAACGTACTGCGCCTCATCCAGGCGTCCAGCCTGCACGTCCTGCTGCCATTTGTAGTGTTTTATCTTACCTACATGTGGGGGACCCACGAGTTTGAGAAGTCCAAGAGGAAGAATCCAGCTGCCTATGAAAATGACAAATGAGCAACTCATCTGGGAGATGGTTCCTTGCCTCTGAAAGGCCTTTCTCTGGGGCAGGAGTTGACAATGTAGTGCCTAAAAGACACAATGAACTTCTTAAAAGCAAATTAATTAATTAATTAATTAAAATCAGACACTTCAATTTCTGAAAACACTCATTGAAAAAAAATGGAAAAACAAGTTGCAGACTGGGAGAATATATTTGCAACATCTTTTACTCACCAGGTATATAAAGAACTATACATGAGGAAAAGGCCAACAACCCATTAGAAAAATGGGCAAAAGATATGATAAAGGTAATCTTTAGAACATAAAGAAATGATGTCCAACTGAATTAGAGAAATGTAAAAACAGCAAAATACTGCTTTATATTCACAGACTGGTAGAAACAAGATAACCTGATGATACTAAGAAGTGTTGGCCAGGATGCAGTATGAGGAAAGGGAATTATGTGCACTTTTCAAAGAGCTAACAAGCAATCTGGCGTTGTCCTCTGGTGACGGTGCAGTGGGTCACCCTGCCATGCTTCATAGGGATATTCCTAGATAGGTGCTCGGGGGTAGAGTACATTCCAGCAGTGTTTGTAATATTGGAAATGAGGAAGCAACTACAATAGAGGACATTAGATAAATAAATTGTGTCATGTTTACTGCACAGAAATCAGTGAATGAATGAGCTATATGGATCAGCATGGATAGAACTTACAAACAATGTGATTGACAAGGTTATGTTCCACAGTACTTAGAGTGTGGTAGCCATTTATGTAAAATTTGAACCACATGAAACAATATTCTAGATTATTTATGAATGCACAAGTATTCAAGGAATAGTAACATAAGCAAGAAGGAAATATAAGAACTCCAGGATGGTGGTTGCCTCTGGAAAGTGTGGAGAGTATGGGATCAGGGCAGGCATAGCAGGAGTTCCAATCTACTATGATAACTTTTTTAAAAGAAAATCAGAGGTGCCTTAGCCTGCGTGGCTTGGTTGGAACAATGTCTCAGAGTCCAAGGATGCATATAGTCCAGTTCCCGGGCATACAGTTCCCCAGTCTAGGCACGTACGGGAGGCAACCATCAATACTTCTCTTGCACCGATATTTCTCTACCTTCCTCTCTTCCTTCCATTCTCTCTAAAAGCAATGAGGAAAAAGTGTTGACAGGGTGAGTATTAAAATAAAAGGTTGGGGGTTCAATTCCTGATTGGGGCATATGCCCGGGCTGTGTGTTTGATCCCTGGTCAGGGCACCTATGGGAGGCACCCAGTCGATGGTTCTCACATTGATGTTCCTTTCTCTCTTCCTCTCTCTCTAAAATCAATAAGCATTTTTAAAAAGAGAAAAAATATTAAAATATATTTTTTAAAATGTGAGGAAAATATGGCAAAGTATTAAGTGTTGGTAATTAGTTTGTATTATTTTTTGTTTTAGATTTATATTATTACTTAAATATTTTTAGTGAAACACTTGCTTCAAATATTTTATTAAAAATACATGCATATCTTTAAAGTGTCATAATTTTGGTCATGTAGGATGTTTTAAAAAGCTATTTTTACATTTGCAATGACCTAGAGTCTAATTTTCTGTACGTCATTCATATATTTAACCAGTAAAAAAAAAGTCACTTTAGAATTCATGGGCTGTCTTTGATATTTCCTGCTGGAGAGAGTTAGGTCTGTAGAGGAGAATACTAGGTGTCAGGGATGGTCTTTAGAAATTGTCAGATCAAGACTTTCATGTGTTGTGTAAATCCGAAGTGGTCATTTACTACCTTTTTCCTCCCTTGTCCCAGGAGTCTCGCTTTGCCCCTTTTTGAAGTCCATATGGCTCTTTATGATGAAGATCTTCAGAAAAATCCTTTCTATCTGGCTCTTCAAAAGTGGCGTCCTGACTTGTGCAACAAGGTGGCCCAAATCCACGGCATTGTAAGTGCATCGATCCTGAGTGATCCTTTTCCCCTAGGTGTGAACCAAGCAATGCTGGCGAGGCCAGAAATATAGTCAACTTTGGTTAAGGTTGGAGGCAGTCAGCCACCAACCCACTCTGTAGCCAGCCCCAGACCGTGCTCGGTCTGCACACAAGTACCTGCCCAGGGTGCCATCTTCCTTGAACTCTCAGCTCATGGTGACACAGGTCTCATGGTATTCACTTCCGTTTCTTCTGTTTCTATGCTGACCATGAGGGCTTCTTGAGGGAGAAATCCTGTTCTTCCTCAGGGCCTCCTGGGCCCTGGGATGTGAGGTGGGTGCTCGCTCCCATACCATAAGAGAACATGTGAGCACAGTCTCGTGTTGCTTTCAAAGGCACTTCCTGCAGGGAAAGAACTGTGGTGAAAGAGCGGCTATAAAGAGGCCACAGCCTCAGAAGCTTTCCAGGGCACTGGATACCAGGAACGAGGGAAGCATGGGAGTGAAACCTCAGCCTGTCTCCAGGCCAGTGCTGCCTGGAGGGAAGGCAGGCCCCGAGCCAGCGGGTCGGACCCGCTCTGAGGCTGTTGCACACAACATGCCAGAACACTGGGTGCCTCAGCGCCAGCCAGTGCTTAAGGACCCTTCTGTCTTCTTTCTGTGCTTTTCTTGCCACCGGGTGTGACTTAACTCAGGCATGTCAGGAGGCCCCAGATTTAAGCCAGAGAGGTCAGTTTAGCCCAATGATGTCATGTTCTCAGCTGTTCCTGTGGAAAATCGGGACTGACTTTCACCCCACCCAGTCTGTCTCTGTGCCATAAGAAGCCTGGTTTCTTCATGTCCCTTCTGATTTTTATGATTGGTTTTGTGATTCATATATTTTTTCCCAGAATTTTTTTCTAGATTTTAGCAGTCATAAAGTTCATTATAAAAACACTTGGAGAAAACTCCAGTTGCTAAAGAAGAAAATAAAAATCTCATAAAAGGTCCCCAAAGACATTCTTTGTTACCTATTATTTCATATTACTTACTAAACACTACTCTAGGCAAGGCTAATGTTTGGTGCTGAGGAATCAGGAAAAATTATGAATATACATCACCAAATATACTACCTCTATAGGCCATCACCATCTTTACTCTTATTGAGCTTAAATTCTAGAGGAAGAGATGGTCATACCTGTGCAAAGATATGTGAATTATAGTTGTGCTGAGTGTCACAGAGAAAAAGTACAGGATGCAAAGTAATCATGTTCACTGGGAGGACTTGACCTAGTTTGGAAAATATTTCCTTCCATCTTTGTTCTGTGACATTTTTAGATTCTGTCTAGATAGCATGTAACTCTCTTGTGCTTTTAAAAAATACATCACTGCAGCCCTGGCTGGTGGCACAGTGGATAAGGCATTGACTTGTGAACCCGAAGGTTGTTGGTTCAATTCCCAGCCAGGGCAACATAACTAGGTTGCAAGCCAGGTTTCCAGCCAGGTCCATAGCTGGAGGCAGGTGAAAGGCAACCATACATTGATGTCTCTCTCCCTCTCTGCCTCTCTCCCTTCCTTCCTCTCTGAAAAAAATAAATAAAATATTTAAATTAATTTTTTAAAAAATTTAGTAACTGCAGATGCCGTTATTTCTTTTTGTTACTGTATTTTATTGATAATGCTATTGCAGCTGTTCCAGATTTTCCCTCTTTGCCCCCTCCACCCAACACCCTGCTCCAAATGCCCCCCACCATTGTTCACATCCATGGATCTTTCCTGTAAGTTCTTTGGCTACTGCATTTCCTATACTGTACATTACATCCCATGGCTATTCTGTAACTACCTATTTGTACTTCTTAATCCCCTCACCTCTTCACCTATTCCTCCACAACTTCCTTCCATCCGGCATTCATCAAAACATTCCCCGTATCCATGATTCTGTGTCTTATTCTGTTTGTTTGCTTAGTTTGTTTTTTAGATTCAATTATTGATAGATATGTATATATTGCCCTTTTATTGTTCGTAGTTTTGGTCTTCTTTTTTAAAAACATGTCCCTTTAACATTTCGTATAACAGTTTGGTGATGATGAACTTTTTTAGTTCTTCTTGTCTTTTTCTTGGTTGTGTGAGAGGATTTAGGAAGATGTGAAGCCTGAGTCTAGACAAGCTATTCACATGGAAAAGCAGCGTGGGTGGGTCCTAAGGTGGGTGGGTCAGAGCCTCAGGGAGTCACCAGGGCTGGGCAAAAGGTGTTAGCCAGGTTGGTGGAGTCTCAGATATGGCACCAGCCTAATGGCCTTATTGAAGGGAGGGCTCGAAAAGGAGCCGTGGCCTCCTCCACCTTTCTGTTTGGGAGAAAGCTGCCCCCCAACGCTCCCTGATGCCAGACACTTCATTTCCTCCCTTTATTCCAGTAGTGCCTTTCAAGCTGCCACCCCAGTGCTGGAGTTCAGAGTGATGGAGTCTGAATAAGTCCTGTGTATGAGCCCTTAAAGAGGAACTGCCTGGGAGTCCAGAAGTTTCTTCCACCGACTCAATCCCTACTGGTTTTTGCTACCAGAAGTTATGGGGCTTTTCTTCCTGGCACTGTAACCCTGGTCTGGGGTCCTGGAGTGGGGCTGGGACCCCTCGCTCCTAAGATATCTCTCCCAAATTTTTATCCTCACACATGAATGTGGAACCAGCCTGTTCCACATCTCCACCCCTCCTACCAGCCTGGATGGATGTGGTTTCTTTAATTACGTACTTGTCAGACTTTCATTCAACTCCATTTCTGATGGTTCTGAGTGATGGTTGTTCTATAATTTAGATATAATTTTGATGTGCTTCCTCCTCATTCTGTCTGTGGCTTGGCCCCACCTCCACACTGAGGGCACTGGTTGTGTAACCATCCTCTGAATGGTTGCGTGGGCCAGCGCACTTGTGTACCCTCTAGGCGTATGGCTTGCCTTCCCTTAGGAAACACAGGCAGCTACAGTGCAATCATCCAGGGATCCTCAAGGAAGAAAGCCCAAGAGGCGGGAGGACAGAATGCCGTTAATTTCTCAGTAAGCTCTGTGGGACATGTCTGTCTTGTTCACCTCTGTGTTGCAAGCACTAGCACAATTCCCTGTCACCCCGTAGGTGCTTTTCCAGCTGCAAGAATAGAATCACACCTGAGCTCACTTCTGCAAAAATTTCGAATAAGAACTTTGCCATCTTGGTCACCTTTCTCAGGTACATTGAGGACTTGGAGATTCTTCTTAACTGGTACCATCCCTAGTTCCCAGTGGTACCCTGGGCCACTTACTTCAGCCCCTCCTGGAAGCCACGAGATGCACAAGAACTGTTTAGGGTCCACGCTGGGCAGTGGTGGAAAGGAGCGGTCCTGCTCAGCCTGGTCAGATATTGTTGGCCAGCTCCTGCCCCTGTTGGCCACGTGATGGGAACACCAGCTCATCCCTGTCTAATTCGTAACAGTGCTCCATCCATGTCTGTTGGTTAAATAAAACAGTAGAATATTGGAGTAGCCTCTAAAAAAGCACTCATTCTCTCCACCACCTCTCTAGGCCTCAGCTGGTGAACAATCAATTTCTTTCCATGGGACTTGGCCACTGGGCCAAATTTGGCGACCCTTGAATTTGCCCTGGGGGTGAGTCCTGTATTGGGCTCTAAAAAAATGTGGAATCACTTTTAAACATGTGTGTCCCTTACAGTTAACGGCCCCTCATACCTCTCTCTGTAAGCCAGGCTTGCCGGCCACCTCGTCCTCTGCAAAGTGTGTATGCGTATGGCAGCTGAGGGGACAGCTTGGCTGCCTTCTCTACCTGCCCTGGTCCCTGCGCAAGTCTCACTTCCTCTCAAGCCTTTGCTGGGGACGCCTCATGGCCAAGCAGGCTCCTCCTGCCATCATCTTGTTCTCCGTCCCGGACAGTGGAAGCTCTTTTTCCCATGTTCCCCGTTGCCCGTTACAGGCCTGTGAGACCCACACACTGCTTCTGATCTTACAGCCATCTGCTAATTATGCACTGTGGCTGCTTCGGAGCAGGCTTGCAGCACCCCTGGGGCTCTTGTCCATGGGGTGTGGGGGTGTGGAGAGTCCCCCGCAGGGGTCCTGGGTAGATTAGGGATGGGTCCATTTGCCTACAGGAAAAACAAAAATGATAATAGGAGATGAAATGTGGGGGACCCCCGACCTGCAGAGATCCCTTGGTGCCATGGATGAAATGAAGACTTCCCAGGCGGCTTGTGCTGGGGCGGGAAGGCCAGCTAGTGTCCTGGGAGAGAAAAGCCTAGAGAGCCTTCCTCCAAGGTCTTTTATTGAGTGTGTTAAGCTTCAGGGCATATAGCATGCATATAAAGCTCATCAATCAAAGTTAAATAGTGCTGATTACAGATCTTGTTCGGGGATAACATTTGAAGGAACAGGATAACATTTGAAGGAACACTGAGATCTCCCTCAGCTCAGGGTGTGCTGGACACAAAGACTTTAGATGGTGGTAAAAATAGGGAGGGTGAGTTCACTTCTGCGTTAAGGTTTAACATCTGCTAACAGGTACAATAAACCAGTCAAGGGAGGTTAAAGAACAGGGCAAGCTTCAAACGTTATGTGGAATGTTCTTACGGCCAGACTCCCACTGGGGCCCACTGGTTACAGCATCGAGGCCTGTATGCACCCTGCTTTCCCAGCTTTCCTGTCAGGACTTACAGGCTGGGCCTGGCCTACATGGGGCTCCATGTCCCGAAACCTTCCCAGGGGGACCCCAACAATGTAGTCCTTTAATTATAAGATAAGTAGGATGGATTTTGAGAGCCAGCCTGGGAGGCTAGCAGCATGTCTTTTAAGTTCCAGAGAACTGACTTTTGAGTAAAATGGCTAGACAGCCAGCTAGCAGTACAGATGGCCACATTCTAGTTCTCAGGATTTACTTAGTGTGCTTCCAGCCAGCACATATTTATTGCATGTCTGGTATGTGCCAGGCCCTTTGCTGGGCCTGTGGGGCTAACACGGGTGAGTGGGGAGTGCAGTGTGTGCCAGGAGTTCCAGAAACAGGTTGTGTGGGAGGACAGAGGAGTGAGTGTCAGTGCAGAAGTCTGCAAGGTCCCAGGGAGCACCTAACCCACCCTAGGGAGGGGTCAGGAGGGCTCCCTGGAGTGGGTGTCACTACTGCTGATTCTTGCCTTTATTCTATTATCTTCTCTTGAATCACTGTTATTTTTAAAGTTCTTTTTTTTTTTTTTAATTTATTATTTTTAGAGAGAGGGGTAAGGGAGAGAGGGAGAGAAACATCAATGTATGGTTGCCTTTCACCTGCCTCAGCGACCTTTGGGTTCTCAGGCCGTCACCTTATCCACTGTGCCACCAGCCAGGTCCTTGAAGTTCTTTATGAAAGAACTATACTAAAAAGGTTTATTGTGATTGTGAAGCTTTGAAATGAGTGGGTCCCCAACTTAAGGCCTATTCCATGATGTCTATTCCAGAAGTAGCCTTAGGCTATGTCTTATGAAAGTCCCCAAGATACTTTACCCCCACCACCACTCCCTTGGGCAACTTCATAGTTTACCCTGCCCCTGCAAACCCCTCAGCAGGACTGACTCTGATGGAGATGGATGGAGCCACCAAGAGCCCGCCACTGGCTTTTCCTTCCAAAGAAATGCTCCGGGCAGTATAGTCTGCCTAAAAACAAGGGCCCTGAATTCATCCAACAATCATTGGCTGGGCATGTTCTATACTTTGAGCAGACTGTTGGGTAATGGGGGTACATTGCAGCATGAGCTAGTCATGTGCTGTGCAAGTTGGGAGGGAGGAGACACCTTTCGTAACAGGTAGAGGGATGTAATCACCCTTAGAGTGGAGTTTACACAAGCACCTCAGAAGTTCCTGGTCTTCGGAGGCCCTTCTTCATGTGGGACCATGGGACTCCTTCATCCACAGAGCTGGATGGGACCATCTCTTGGCCTCTCTGAATGTGACATTAAGTATCCCCTGGGTCTGGTTCATGACGTCCCCAGCATAGTTTCCTTGCGCGTTCACTGCTGCCATGAGGCCTTTTGGGAGCCTTGAAGTTGTTTCTCAATTTGGGCTCCTACCTGAGGGCTTCCCTTTTCTTTCTTGAAGTTTTACTTTTATTAAATTTTAATAAAAGTGGATTGGGTGCCAGCCTGCGAACCTAAAGGTCAGGGCACATGCTGGTTCAATTCCCGGTCAGGGTATGTGCCTGGGTTGCAGGCCAGGTCCCCAGCTGGGGGCATGTGAGAGGCAACCAATCAAGTGTCTTTCACATATCAATATTAGAAAAGAAAGAAAATAATAATAACAAAACAATGATTCTGTTTAATTTCAAACATAATTAAATAAAAAGAATAATATAATTTGTTGTTGTTGTTAATATAACTCATGCACCATCACAGTGATTAGTTCAGTGGCCAGTCACATATCATTTCTACCCCTCCTCCTCTCTATCCTGGGCTACTGGATTATTTTGAAGTGAATCCCAGAAAATTATGTAAGGTAGTCATATATTTTGATCTGTAAATATTTAGGAACGTATTTTTATTTATTTTTTAAATTTTGTTTATTTTTAAGATTTTATTTATTATTTTTAGAGGAGGGGAAGGGAGAGAGGCAGAGAGGGAGAGAGACATCGATGTATGGTTGCCTTTCACCTGCCTCCAGCTACGGACCTGGCTGGAGACCCGGCTTGCAACCTGATTATGTGCTCTGGCTGGGGAATCAAACTGGTAACCTTTGGGTTCTCAGACCGGCACCTTATCCACTGTGCCACCAGCCAGGGCCAGGAATATATTTTTAAATGATAAGGCCTCTTTTTTAAAAATTATAACCATAAGGCTATTATCACAGCTAAAAGAATTCTTCAATGTTACCTACTATCTAGTCATTGCTCAAATTTCCCAAAGCATCTCATAATTTTGTTCGTTTGTTCAAAGCAGAATTCAAAGGAGATCTGCACATTATATTGGACTGATAGGTCTTTTAAGTTTCTCTTTTTCTCCTGGCTTTATTGAGCTAAGCAGAAATACCATAAACTACACATAGTGCATGTATGATCTTAAGTTTCTTTTTTAATTTTTTTCTTCTCATTTTGTTTTCTTTTAGTTCATTTATCCAGGTCATGTATTCTGTAGGGTTTCCTGCAGAGTTTTCTGGTTTTTGACAGTTTCAGTTCTATATTTAACATCCTATGTTCTCTGTATTTCCTGAAATTGGTAGTTAAGTCTAGATCTTGATCTGGTTCAGTCTTGATGTTTTGAAGCAGGCCAGGGCCACTTCATAGGGAGGGTTGAGTTCTTCCATGAGTAGGTGCCTCCCTTTTCTGCTGTGGGAATTGGTGTGTCTCTGCAGGAGGAGAGAGGCCACTATGCTTTCTAACCTGCCTAAGGAAGCTCCTGGTGATAGCTGCTCCCGAAGGCTTTTGAGGACCCTCCAGCAGGTGCTGGGCTGTGCCTCTAGGAGGCAGCACGATGGGGCAGTGGTTAGGAAGGGGCCAGAGCCTGAATCATGGCGCTGCCACTCATTGACCAGGTGACTCTGGACCAGTTACTCCTTCCTTAGAGCCTCAGTTTCCTCCTCCGTGCAGTGCAGATGGTACAGGAGCCGTTTGCTTTGTGTTGAGCTGCTTTAGGAGATGGGGCTCTGAGGGACTTAGCTGCCTTTGGCCCTCTTCCTTCCAGGTACACTTGTGTCTGAGAATCCTCTTAGACACGAGTCCCTGAGCTGAGCTCCGATCCAGCCACATGCCAGCCAGTAGGCAGTGCTGAGTTGAGCTCCTTCCTGTTGCTGGGTGAAGCTGAGAACCTAGTGTCTGGTCAGGGACGGGGCCACTGTTGGACTAAAATTTCAGGTGTCAGATTGCATATGCGCCAAAGAGAGTCTGGCATGCTGAGACATTTCTGGTGGAGGGGACAGCCTGTGATAGGAAACTGAGTTTCTGCCACTTGTGTTACAAACTGTGATCACAGCTAGACTTGAAAACAAGCATAGACCCCTGACTGGTGTGGTTCAGTGAGTTGAGTGTCATCCTGTGAACCAAAAGGTCCTGGTTCTATTCTCAGTAATCATTTATTTTAAAGCTCCCTGACTGGTGTGGCTCAGTGGATTGAGCACCAGCCTACAAACCAAGGGGTCACTGGTTCAATTCCGTCAGGACACATGCCTGGGTTGCAGGCCAGGTCCCCAGTTGGGTGCACACAAGAGGAAAACAACCACACATTAATGTTTCTTTCCCTCTCTTTCTCCCTCCTTTCCCCTCTCTCTAAAAGTAAATAAATAAGCCCTGGCTGGTAGCACAGTGGATAAGGCGCCGGCTTGCGAACCCAAAGGTCGCAGGTTCGATTCCCCAGCCAGGGCACATAACCAGGTTGCAAACCAGGACTCTAGTCAGGTCTGTGGCTGGAGGCAGGTGAAAAGCAACCATACATTGATGTCTCTCTCCCTCTCTGCCTCTCTCCCTTCCCCTCTTTCTAAAAATAATTAAATAAAATCTATAAATAAATAAATAAATAAATAAATAAAATCTTTTTTTAAAAAAGCATAGAAAGAAGATAGGAACACTTCATGTGCAATGTTTATCACTTTATCATTTAGGTGGTGGGAGTACATGTGACTTTTTAGTTTCACTTTTCTGTACTTTCCAAACTATCCTCTCTTCATCTAGAATTATGCCTGAACCTGTGGAGGACCGAGTAGGACACTTGGTCTGGCTGTGGTGGGGGGACCCTACAGGAGTAGGAACGAGCCCCCTTCCCCCCACACATCAGGGCGATGATGGAAAAGGACTTTGCCACCTCCCTCTTCCAGGGCTCCATCAGCTCAACAACAAATTAAGTCAGCTGCTGCCCTTTTGGCAGGTGACCCCAGGCTCACTCTGCCAGCAGGTCCCCACGGCAGTTCCAGCTGGAAGGTTTCTTGATACACCCTGTTCTACTGAAGCTGCACAGGACACATCTCTCTAGTACTCACACTAATTCTCTTTTTCCAGGTCTTAGTACCCTGCAAAGGAAGCCTGACAAGCCATGTTGAGTCTACTTGTCAATTTGAGTCCTACATTTTGCAACCAGTGGAAGAACGCTTTCAGACCTTAAATGGAAAGGTATTTGTTTCTTTGCGTGAGAGAACCCTGCTGGTCACCCTTCCACACCTATGTTAAGTGATGGCTTTGACACTCACAGCAGCCCTGCTGGATGGGGTTGGGGGTCTGCTGCCTTACAGGAAAGAGGAGATGGGAGTGATGAGTGGGACCCTGGAGCAGTCTGAGAGTGGGGTGGGGCTGGGCATGTCTCCCTCCATCCACGGGGTTCTTGCCAGTGAGTTGGGATGTCCCCGAAACACCTCCCCATTGCAGCCCTGTCAGAGTAAGCTATTTTGTCCTGTGACATTGAAAGCTCGTGGGTTTCTGCATCACCAATTGGAGATCAGGGATGAATTTTTAATTTTTTAAAAAAACTTGGCTTTGAAAGAATCTCAATCCTACAGAAAATTTCATTAAAAAACAAAGAACTTTCGTAGGCCCTTCCCCTAGAGTGGTCAACTTTTAACATTTTGGCCACATTCGTTTTATGACTATATAATACATATTGCTTTTTCTGAACCCTTTTCAGAAAAAGTATCAGATCCCATGTTCCTTTATTATTAAACAATTCAGTCTGCATTTCCTACATAACTACAGCACAGTGATCACCCCCAGGAAATTTAACATGGAGAGAATACTGTCCTGTAATATACTGTTCTTATCCAAGATATGCTAATTACATTAACACCATCCTTATAGGCTTAGGATTACTGAATGCTGTTTTAGTTTTCTTCCACTAGAAGAGTCCTTCAGTCTGTCTCTGTCTCTGATGGCACTGACATTTCAGCTGGGGGCTGCCTGATGCTTCCTCATGATTAGATTCGAAGTTATGCATTTTTGGTATGAGTGCCTCTGAAGGTATTTTATCTTTCTCAGTGTATCTTGTCAGGAGGCACATGATGTCAGTCTCTCGTTGTCAATGTTAACTTTGAGATGTGCGTTTTAAATTTTTTTAAATGGAACATCCTGACAGAGGGATATTCCATTCCTAGTTAGGACTGACCATGCATGGTCTCCTGGGGTCAGGGGCGGGGGCCACGTTACCCTTGTCCCCAGTGCTGGTACGGCTTAGCCTCTCCAACTCTGCAGCCTGTGCTCGTGGGCACTGTGTGGGGGAGATGAGGGCTGGATGGGACATGGGGTGGCCCGGACACTGGTGTGGGGGTTGGCAGCCTGTGCTCACAAGGCATGCCATCGTTCTGCTGCCAGGGATCTGCTCACTGCAGCTGCCAGCCCCTTGTTAGCATGTTTGTTCTCTGCAGGGTACCCAAATCTGTGAAGGGAGCAGAGCAGTCAGGCGTATCATGACGCGTCTGCCCCAGCACCCTGGCTGTGGCCAGAGTGGTGAGCTGCAAAGGTGCTTGCAATGTGCATTGTCCCGCCCACACGTGTTGCAGGTGCTGGTCACTTCGGCCTCTTGTTCAGACAGGAGAACCTTCCTACTTTCCCCTTCCTGGAGGTGCAGGTTTTCTGCTTCTCTAAAGAACAGTTTAGTGCTTCTTCTGTTGCAACGTTTGAAAAGGATCCTATGCAGCCACAATGACAGGGTGAACAAAGAGGAAAGAAAAACGTTTTAATTTCAAAAATCAAAACAAAAGGATGGTCCTGTCCCTGCAAATTCACATGGGGGCAAAGAAGGGCAGGTGGGGTAAAGTGCTGTATTGGGGTCCAGGTTGAGAGAGGTCAGTGGTCTCCACTGGCAAGTGGTGCAGTGATGTATTTCTTATTCCAGGACGTCTTTATACAAGGAAACAGGATTAAGTTAGGAGCTGGTTTCGCCTGTCTTCTGTCAGTGCCCATTCTCTTTGAAGAAACTTTCTACAATGAGAAAGAAGAAAGTTTCAGCCTACTGTGTATAGCCCATCCTTTGGAAAAGAGAGAAAGTTCAGGTATTCTGGGGGGAAAACCCCTTGCTCATGATTTGAAGAAATGTGGTGAACTTCCTCCTGACGTAACTGTTAAAAACATCCCATAAATAATCAGGAGCCCGCTAGAAACCTGCATGACGGTTTATATAATTCCTCATAGAACTTAATTGAACAGTCAACTTGAGCTGAGGTGTGGGCTGGGCTGCTGCGTATGGCCGTGCAGTTTGGATATTACACATTTCCAGGAGGCACTGTTCCCAGAGACTTCAGTGTGGAGGTCGCCCTCTGGAGTTGTGTAACATCGTAGTCCTGGCTTTGCCTCTGGTCCTCGTTTTAGGGCTACCTCTTACAGCATTAGGACCCATCCAGCCCCACTGCGGGGCCTTCTTAATGAATAATAAATTCAGTTGCTCCAGGAAATTGTGGTAGCCTTGTGCCAAATGTTCTCTGTGGCTCTTACTATCAGAGCTCAGGGTTTCTTCACCAGTGCCTCACAGGTCATGCTCATGGTCCCAGGAAGGGGCCTCAAGAGGACCAGGCTGTCTGGGCCCTGTGTTATCCTGTAACTGGGCTGTACTTGGGCAATGTCTTAAAATAAGGTTACTCCTCCTCCCTGGAAGATGGGGCCCCAGACCCTGGGGAAGAGAGGTAAAGGATGTGGTGCTTCCCCTGTTAGGAAACTGAAGGCTTCTGTCAGCATGACCCTCTGTCTCTTTTTCAGAAGAACCTTCAACACCCTCAGAGTCCTTTTCCCTGAAAACCATTGAAGATGTGAGAGAGTTTTTGGGAAGACACACAGAGAGATTTGACAAGAATATTGCCTCTTTCCAGCGAACATTCAGGGAATGTGAAAGAAAGAGCCTCCGTCATCACATAGTCAGTAACCACATCATTTGAAATGTTTCTTTCTAACTCAAAAAATAGTACATGGCTCAGTGGATTGGCACCAGCCTGTAAATCCAAAGGTTGCTGGTTCAATCCCCCAGTCAGAGCACATGACCCAGTTGCAAGCCAGGTCTCCAACCAGGTCCTTAGCTGGAGGCAGGTGAAAGGCAACCACACATTGATGCTTCTGTCTCTCTTTTCTCCTCCATCCCTGCCCTTCTCTCTGAAGATAATAAATAAAATCTTAAAAAATGAAAATAAAACGTAGTACAAGCCACGCCCTGGCTAGTGTAGCTCAGTAGGTTGGGTGTCGTTCTGCACACCAGGAATCACTGGTTCCATTCTAGTCAGGGCACATGCCTGGGTTACAGGCTGGGTCCCCAATTGAGGGCATCAGTGTTTCTCTTGCACATCAATCTTTCTCTCCCTCTCTTCCCCTCCCTCTAAAAATAAATAAATAAAATCTAAAAGTTTTTAAATAGTGGCGCAAGGCACTGTAGAAAACTTGAAAATCACAGGAAATATATAAAAATGACTGTTCTCACCCTGGCCAGTGTGGTTCAGTTGGTTGGCCATTGTCCCACAAAGCAAAAGGTCACCGGTTGATTCCTGGTTGGCACACATGCCTAGGTAGTGGGTTCAATTCCCCAGTCAGGGCACATATGAGAAGCAACCAATAGATGCTTCATTGATTTGATAAGCTTTGCTTAAGCACTAAAATTTATCACCTGGGAAGCATATTTTGTGAAACGCTCCCTTCACTCCAGGACACCTTGCACGTCCTGGGTTCTGTGCCCTGGCCTCGGATTACGAGTGACCTATCTCTGCTCTGTCGCACAGGACTTGGTGAATGCTCTCTACACCAAATGCCTCCAGCACCTGCTGAGGGACTCACACCTGGTAAGCAGCAGGAGCTTCAAAAGAGAGAGCAGCAGTGTGCCCACATGCCGAGCCAAGCTCATTAACTGTGCTTTCCTTGTCCTCCAGAAAATGCTTGCCAGGCATGAGACCCAGATGAACCTGATGAAGCAGGCGGTAGAGGTAAGAGGCCAGAGCAATGGGGGGGGAGAAGGCGGCAGTGCTGCGGGCCCTCCTGGCGGCCTCCACACGCCCTGAACTGGGATTTGTTGATTTCACAGATGTACGTCCAGCACGATCTTTATGATCTGATCTTTAAATATGTTGGGACCATAGAGGCAAGTGAGGTAGGTTCTAAATCTTCATCACCCAGGGTGGAAGCCTGATTCTGTGCTTTCTAAGAAATTTGAAGCTTCGTTAAAATCTGTTGTTAGGATGCTGCCTTTAACAAAATCACAAGAAGCCTTCAAGATGTTCAGCAGAAAGATATTGGTGTGAAACCTGAGTTCAGGTAAGGGCTCGCACCGTAGCAGCTCTGCATCCGCAGAGATGGGGGCACCGTGTCTCCCCGAAACAAGGCCCGCGGCAGCAGCGGCAGCAGGCTGATTTGACTTGGTCTGTGCTGAGGAGCAGCACAGTTATTCGTGGCCAAAGATGAAGGCCCAACATTGGCAGATGACTTTTTGTAGCGGTTACCCTCCTGCACCCATCTGCCCCTGTGTCAGCTGGGTGGGAGCTGAAGGAGCTGTGGTTTCCCACAGTTGGTCTCTAGGTGGACACGTAACACCCAGGTGGGTTCCACATGCAGGTATTTCTCCTCATCTGCCCACCTGAGGGAACCCTGCCCACCAGGCACCTCCTTTTGAATTAATTTAAGTGTCACTAGGGTAAAAAATATAAGGTTTACGTTTGAACTACTTTTCTTTCCCCCTTTGAGCTGTTTTACGCTAGGGCTAAGGACTTGTAAATTTTTTTCCTAATTTTCTGGTGCTGCTATATCACCAGGCAGCCTGAATGAGATATTTAAAGCCATTGTGTTTTGCCACTGACAAGTCAGATGGCTTCTGAGTTTCTATTTTTATTTTTCATTACTTACGATTTGTTACATAAGAAGTGTGAATCAGAGGTACACTATTAGATCAGAGAAGAAGGGCCCCCGTCCCACTGTGATCTTCAGTTGTTGCTTGCCAACTTATTTTACAGCTTCAACATACCTCGTGCAAAGAGAGAACTGGCTCAGCTGAACAAATGTACCTCCCCGCAGCAGAAGCTGGTTTGTTTGCGCAAAGTGGTGCAGCTCATTACCCAGTCTCCTAGCCAGAGAGGTGTGTGCTGGGGAGGGGCCCGGCCAACGTGGGGATCCGTCCACAGAGATACCGGGGAGGGTGCCCTTGCAGATACAGAAACCTGTTAGGAGCAGTGCGGTCTTAAAGGACCGTGCGGGTGGGTCGGTGTGTGCAGCCCAGCATTCCAGCATCCAGGGGTCTGTTCTGATGAATGGAGGCCTATTCATGGGGGTGCGGACAGGGGTGTCATGACTAGGGTAAGAAAATGGTGGCAGAGGAACATTAGCCTTGGAAATGAGCTGAGCTAGTGATGCATATGGAGGGGTTCCATCGTTCGTTAGACTGTTTGCCCTCATTTTATATGTTTAAATTTTTTCCGTTATAAAAAGTAAAACAAAATAGACCAAGAAAAAAGTAATGAGGCAGTAATGCGGATAGGGGACGGTCTTCAGAGTAAATGGAATAAACAGGAGTGATGTGGTGTACTTCCCGCAGCATTGCAGAAAGGGGGATGGCTGTATGTCCGTATGCATGGTGGTGAGTTCACAGACTGTCTCTAGAAAGAATGTGGGAAGCAGTAGCAGTATCTCAGGGGAAAAAAACCTGGGTGACAGGGAGGGGATGGCCAGTCACGTTTTGCTCTTTTGTGCTGTTTGAATTTTTTTTTTTTTAGATTTTATTTATTATTTTTGGAGAGAGAGAGGGGAAGGGAGAGAGACATCTATGTATGGTTGCCTTTCACCTGCCTCCAGCTACAGACCTGGTTGGAGACCTGGCTTGCAACCTGGTTCTGTGCCCTGGCTGGGAATTGAACCAGTGACCTTTGGGTTCCCAAGCTGGTGCCTTACCCACTCTGCCACCAGCCAGGGCTGTTTGAATTTTTAAATGTGTGAATAGAGTACTTAAACAAAATTTCAAAGTAAATAAAGTCAGGCGACTGTCCACGTTAGACTCCACAGTGTGTAAACCAGAAATGATCTCAGGAGGAAAGACACTTTTGGCAGTGACTCTGGGAACGCCTGCACTGTGTGTCCACACTGTGTCCACTGTCACCGACCTCCCTGGGTTCTGTCCATCCAGGAAGGTGGTAAGGGGTGGTCTGCTTGGAGTTTTCTGCTTTTGTGCATGTTCTGAGAGTGTTTGGCATATGTGTTCCCCTTGAACCTGACATCTCTTCAGGACACTGTCAAGGAAATTGTGCAACTGAATCTCTCCCTGATGTGTAATCTTACTGGATTGTGGTTTTGTGGGTTGAATGGTGGTGGGGAGTTGATACAATTGCTGGTCCATTTGAGTCTCATGATGGCTTTGAACATGTTTCCCGTTGCAGTTAACTTGGAGACTGTGTGTGCTGATGATCTGCTGTCAGTCCTGTTATATTTGCTTGTGAAAACAGAGATCCCTAATTGGTAATATTTTTTGTTAAAATAACATTCAAAATGGCAGCGCTGTACTGTGGCGGTTTTCAGTGGAGCACCAGGAAATTGAGCACCTGTCAGGAGCCTGGGGCTGCACCTGCCCTGCCTTCACTGGGCAGCGGTGGCTCTCATTCCAGTTATAGATGGGGAAGCTGAGGCCCGGAGAGCTCCAGTGCTCATCCTGGATCACACAGCTAATCAGTGGCTGCACTGGAAGTTGAGTGGCCCAAAGCTCATCTTCTTCCCATAGGACCCACAGCTCACTTTACAATAATCAACTTTCTAAAAACAAGCTAAAAAGAACTAGCCTATTCCAAGAAAGTGACAAATAGTTTTACTTATTTTCCTCATTGCTCACACTCTGAATAGAAAGCAAGGGGGTAGCAGTCATTGTTCCCAGGGCTAACCAGCTTCCGTCACCTAAGCCAATAGCATTGTGGCTGCAAATATTAATTGTGTGCAACAATAAAACATTTTCCCCCCTTTTGTTAGGATGGCAAATTTGAGTTATATCAAAAACTTCAGATTTAGCACCTCAGCAAAAGATGAATTGGGATACTGCCTGACCTCAATTGAAGCTGCAATCGAATATATTCGGCAAGGAAGCCTGTCCGTGAAACCACAGGTAAGATCCCCTCCAGCCCTAGCCTTTCTCTGGGGGTGCGCCCTGGCTCTTTGGATAGGGTTCTGAGGTTGGTGTGGGGAGGGGATCATTAAATGGTCTCCTGGAAAAAGGTCCTCAGGTGCTTGCAGGGGCTGTAGCTGGTCAGCAACCCAGCACACTGAGCACTGAGCACCCAATTGTCTGTGCAAGTTTTTGGCTTTTCATTGGGACCCGCATCATTAATATCCTGCCTCATTGCTCCTTAGGACCCTCAAAAGCACACAGGCAGAGGGGAAGATAGAAAGAGTGGATTTGGATATTTTGACCCTGATAGGCAAGGAATTAGATAATTATGTGAGATTTTAGGACTCACTGATCTTATTATTACTTTCTTGGTTGGTTGGTGCACTTTGGTGAGGGGGGGCAATTATATTTCCATGTGAATTATAAGGATCTTAAACCAAGATTGCATTGCTGGCCTATTTCACTGCATACCAACCAGCAAAATGGAATAGTACTCACAGCAAACACAAAGTTGAAATTCATAAAGCAAAGAGATTTCTGTGTTGCAACCAAGAGTCCTGAGGATTGACCATTTATTTATTCAGTCCTAATTTCCTACTGATATTAGAATCTCCCAAGATAAAAAATTAAAACATCTGGAAAAGAACATAAGCCTGTCCAGACAGATGCACTCGAAGCAGTTTCTCTGAATCCATTCATCAGCATGTTTATGTATTTTCCTATCTTTCCTATCCATGTATACTTTATATAATTGAAATTATGTTGTATACAGCATTGTATATTGTTTTCCCCCCAGAAGAATAGTTTTGTTTTTCAGATTGGAAGACTAATATTTGCTTTCCAACAATATTTGCCATCTATAGAGTTACAGTGAGGAAAACAAAAGCCTCTTGTAAACTCACTAGCTGGCGGTAGCTCTTATTAACAGTTTGGCATATGTTGTTTTACTGTGCCATACAATTGTATTTTTTTTTAAAGATTTTATTTCGTTATTTTTAGAAAGAGGGGAAGGGAGAGAGGCAGAGAGGGAGAGAGACATCAATGTATGGTTGCTTTTCACCTGCCTCCAGCCACAGACCTGACTGGAGACCTGGTTTGCAACCTAGTTATGTGCCCTGGTTGGGGAATGGAACCTGCAACCTTTGGGTTCGCAGGCCGGCGCCTTATCCACTGTACTACCAGCCAGGGCCTACAATTGTATTTTTAATAAAAACTTGAGAGTACGCTGCATTTGTTGGCAAGTAGCCCTACAGCATCATGGTGCTTGCTGAAGAAGGGTTTTGATTTGATCTCCCACATCTCAGGTGAAATTAGAGGCTGCCTAGCAGACTTGGTTGGCTGTGACTTGTGTGAAAGGTGTTTCTCATTTAGGGGAAGTTACTAACCCTTTGGAATGAACATGTGTGTGCACTCCACATGCACATGTATCTGCAGAACCAGTTGCTGCCCACTTCCACAGTAAGGGAGTGAGATTTCCTGGTTTGAAATCATCTTTGAGGTTCTAGGAATGTGGGTTTGGGGTTTTGGTTTTTTGTTTTTTATGGGATCATACTTAAATTTTATTTTATTTTCCTTTCAATTTTATTTTGTATTAGTTTCAGTTGTATAATATAGTGGTTAGATAGCCATATACTTTACATAATATTCCTCTTGATATTTCCACACCATACACAGTTATTACAATATTATTGACTGCATTCCCTATGCTGTACTTTACATCTCCATGATTTTTGTAACTACCGATTTGTACTTCTCAATCCTGTCACCTCTTTTAGCCAGTTCCCCAACCCCGCTGCCCTCTGGCAACAACCAGACCACTCTCTGGCTATGAATCTGTTTCAGTTTTGTTTGTTCATTTATTTTGTTCTTTAGATTTCACACGTAAGTGAAAGCCTATGGTACTATGCCCATCAATTGACTAGTGGATATAAAAGCTGTGCTACATATATACAATGGAATGTTACTTGGCCATAAAGGAAAATGAAGTCTTACCATTAGCAGCAGCATGGATGGACCTAGAGGCTATTACGCTCAGTGAAACAAGTCAGCCTAGGAATGTGTTGTGCCCCTGATGCCTACAGTGGTTTTCCATGATAGTCCTGCCCTTCTTTTTCTTTCCCTCTCATTGGTCTGAGAGCTCACCCTCTTCCTGGCTCTGCCACCCTGCAGAAGAATTGCCTGGTGCTCCTTGGTGGGGCCAGGAGCTCCCTTATCACCTGGAGGGAGGTGTCCCTCTTTCAAAGGTGCTTCTGTCCCCTTGCTGCCCCTGTACCATACTGTGACCACTCTGCTTTCTGATTTTGCATGCAGGCAGGAAGGCCAGCTTTGAAGGCCTTTGGTTAGAGTGTGGGGAGGGGACTGACCAAACAGTATCAGTCAAATTTCCACACCTACTTTGACTTCAGAAAATACTCCAGGTGGGACTGGGGGAGTGTTTGAGGGGTGGCCCCTCTTGTGCTGTTGCTGATTTGCATCCAGCACTTGTGTTTGTGGTTGGGCAGGTCTGTTCATTTCTCTAAGCCTCTGTCCATCTTCCTGTGTACACTGGGGATAGTGCTGTATACGTCACCCCTTCCTAGGTGGTTAAGAGAATTGAATGCAATATTGAAAAGTTCCTATTTGAATTGTGAAGTGATACCGGTACCCTTGGTTGCTTCTCTGATGCCCCTTCTCTGATGCACCCGGACTGAGGCATCCGGGTGCCTCAGTCTCCTGGTCCTCTGGTGCATTCAGCGTGGATGTACAAGGGGGTATGGAACACAGCCTGGGTGCTCCTCTAGTCAGGGGTGTCTGATGCTGGTCCTGCCTTTCTGGATGGGAGGTGGTTGCTGCCATCAGGTAATGGGACAAGGTGTGTGTCATCGTCATGGCTTGCTGTGAAGCCCGTCTCAGGCCTGAGAGATGCTATTCACCTTGTTGGCAGAGCCGGTGTGGCTTCCTTTTCTCTTGTGATGCCGGTGTTGGGAGGCCATCTGTCATGTTGCTTCTGTCTTAGCTGCTGGCTGTTGTTTTTCAGTAGTGCAGCTCCCTCCAGGAATGAGGTCACTGTTACATGTTGGTGTTGTTCGTTTTCTGGGGAAGGAGCCCAGGAGTCTCTAAAATCAATGAGCACATCCTTCAAAATGACTTTTTTTTTTAAAAGATTTTATGGATTTATCTTTAGAGAGAGGGAAAAGGAAGGAGAAAGAGAGGAAGAGAAATATGAACATATGGTTGCCTCTCATGCACCCCAAACCAGGGACCCAGCCCACAACCCAGGCATGTGCCGTGACCGGGAATTGAACCGGCAGCCCTTTGGTTCATAGGCCGGCACTCAATCTGCTGAGCCGCACTAGCCAGGGCAAGGATTTTTTTAATGGCAGGGGAGAGGGCTCTGCAAGCTAGGACAGAAGTTTGAGAGGAGGAGGAGGCAAGGGGAGTCCAGGTTTCCTTCCATCTGGAGGATGGCGATGTGTGCCTGCAACATTCCATACTTCAGGATGACACATTCCACACGCACACACAGCCTGTGTGCCGCCGCTCTCCGGTTGTCAGAGCGAGGCAGGCAGGGAGCCTGTCGCCCAGCCTGATGAGGCTCAGCAGTGTGGCTCTGTGAGAGGGGCAGAGCACTGCCAACTCCGTTCTGGGGTCTTCTCTTTTGAAGGATCTGCACTGGCATTTTGTCGCATGTGATAAATGGACTGTTACTGGGTTTTCCCTGCAGGAGCCTGAGGGATTCGGTGACAGGCTATTCCTTAAGCAGAGAATGAGCTTGCTGTCTCAGATGACTTCAACTCCCATTGACTGCCTCTTCAAGGTAAGACACCAGGAAGTCTTTGTGAGAAGCTCTCCGATTTGCAGCATCTCTACAGAATCCAAGGGTAGTCCACATAGGTCAACACTAAAGGTCACCTTGCACTCAGAGTGGGTGGTAGGAATGCGGAGGTGGTACAGGTGGAATCAGTGCGTGTCCTCAGTGCCAGAGCCTGCGCTGTGCTGTAGCTGTCTGATCAGTTCACCGCGGGCCCTGGGCCTCCACTCTGCCCTGTCCTTTCAGCAAAATGCAGTTTGTCCTTAGGCCAGCTTGGTGGCCCTTTACTACTAGTCCCTGCAGCATTGATGCCTCTTTCTTGGCTCCAGGAGCCCCGCATTTCTGGTGTTTGGGGAGCGCTGTCTAGGGGTGTTTTGATCATGGGGCAGCATGTGCACACAGCTGTCCGCTCAGGTCTCATGAGAGGCTGTTGAAGTGCCCGCAGGGCAGTTAGCAAGGACTGGGTGGGGGTGAATCTCGAGGCCACCAGAGTGCCTTCTGGGGCAATGTGCTCCTGCTCCCCAGAGCATCTCAGTCCTGGGGGAGCACATCTAGGAATCACAGGGGTGAACCCTGTGCATTTGGTTGTCAGTGGGGTCTCCTGTGAATTGCAGTCGTTCCCTCCCCACCAAGCCGAGGCTCCATCAGATACGTGAGCACAGAGCTGAGGCTTGTTCTAGTCTGTGCTCAGGCTTGTTCTAGTGAGGTGTCAGAGTCCACCCTGAGACTGCATGTATTGCCTCCCTACCCCTGCTGCTCTAGGAATGTTGTCATATTGTTGCTTTTTTTTTTTTTTTAAAGATTTTATTTATCATTCCAGAGAGAGAGAGAGGAAGGGAGAAATGCAAGGAGGGAGAGAAACATTAATGTATGGTTGCCTTTCACCTGCCTCCGGCCATGGACCTGGCTGGAGGCCTGGTTATGTGCCCTGCCTGGGAATCGAACCAGCAACCTTTGGGTTCTCAGGCTGGCACCTTATCTACTGTGCCACCAGCCAGGGCATATTGTTGCTTTTTAATTAAAGAAAATGGGGGATGAATGTAATACAACAACAATAAAATTTAAAAAAAAAGAAAAAAAGAAAAAAAAATTAGGATCACAGCTAAAACTGAGGACTTAGTATGTCCTAGATACTGATGAGCATTTTCATGTATCAAAATATTTAGTGTTTGCAATAAATGATTATGTTTTTAATTTTTAAAAAATGGAAAAAAGAAAAAAGAAAAAAGAAAGAAAATGTCTCACATTTGCAAATAACAAGAAAAAGAGTGGTGTAATGAACCAGATAGCCACCTCTCCATCTTAGTTCATCTCTACCCCACCCACTTTCCCTATCTGTTCATATTATTTTGAGACAAATCCCAGAGAGCAAGTCAATTCATCATCCATATATACATATCTTTTTTTTCAAGATTTTATTTATTATTTCCAGAAAGAGAGGAAGGGAGAGAAGCAGAGAGGGAGAGAGGGAGAGAAACATCAATGTGTGGTTACCTTTTACCTGCCTCCATATATACATATATTTTCTGTAAGGATACTCAAAAAATTCATAGCTCCAAACAAATAATTTCTTAATTTTGATAGTATCTTTGATGTCACTTTTCAGCACATTGCTTCAGGTGACCAAAAAGAAGTGGAAAGACTTCTGAGCCAAGAAGACCAGGATAAAGATACCATGCAAAAGATGTGCCACCCTCTGTGCTTCTGTGATGACTGTGAGAAACTTGTCTCTGGGTAAGAGGGTCCTCCGTACGCCAGGGAGCAGGATACTCGAGGCATTGCTGAAGCTTTTCTGCTTCTTTCCCATGCGATTTTGAATGAGGCACTTATCTTGGCTGCTCTCAGCTTTCTCTGCTGTAAAGTGGGGGCACTCAGCTGTGCCTCTTTAGAGCATCCGATGGAATAAAGATCAGATGGAAGGAAAGTTACTTGGCAACCCACTGGGCTAGATTCCAGAGTAGGCAGATACAGGGCCTGCCCCAACCTCAGCAAGCGGGCTTAGGGTGGGAGGAATGCCCACCTCCCCCAGCAACCTTTTTGGTCGCCTCTTAACCTTGTTAGGCTACTTTGCTGGGTGTCAAGGCCTGCAGGGTGTGGCAACAGGGAGGGACGCTGGAACTAGGTGTTTGGTTCCTCAGCCTGTGAGCAGGGGCTGGATTACCACTAGGTCACTGCAGGAGAGACCCAGCTTAGATCACACCCTGACATTTGTCTGCAGTCACAAGACCCTGGCATGGCCAGCTTGTCCGGAGGAGACCTTCACGCCATTGCTAGGGTGTCTTTCTCTTTATCTTCTCTCATTTTAGGAGGCTGAATGATCCCTCAGTTGTCACGCCATTCTCCAGAGATGACAAGGGTCATACTCCTCTCCACGTGGCTGCCCTCTATGGTATGTGGTCTTGGGTTGGCTTATTGTGGTTGTAAAGGCAAAGGGGTGGAGCCTGAGGCCTGGCTGACAGGATGCAGTGGAGTTGGTGGGGGGTGGAAGGGGCTGCATCATGGGCCCACCCCCAGGGGCTTCACTGGAACAGAAGAATAGCAGATGTTCTGTGCTGCTCCTAAGCTGAAAAAGTGTTTACCCATGCTGTCACTGTGTGCACACCTAATGCTGCCCTGGGCCGGTGGTCCAAGGAGGGAAGGCTTGCATCTGAGCTATGAGAATGGTCTTAGAATTGGGGTTCTCATATGCCACGTTAAAAAAATGACTGCCTTTTAAAGTGCACATTCAAAGTAGAAAACACAAACTTCACCAACATCATCACCTGCCATCCTTCTCCTAGAGATCATTTTGAGCTATGAGTATCTGGAATTTCCCTGTGTTTGTGGGTGTATGAATATATAAGTATATGATATTGTGTACAGGGAGGGGTGGTCACTATTCTGGACAGTGCTTTTTGCATTTGGAAATGACAAGAACATTTCTCCTTGTCAGTATTTTTTTAATGGCTGCACAGTGTTCCATCGTATGCGTTGATGAGTCATCAAATCTTCTGTGGGCCTCGAAGGCTCTTTTTCACCTTCTGTGGCGGGGAAGTGCAGCGGAGCTGAGTCCCCTCTAAAAGCCACCCCCAAGTACCTGGAACCTGCAGTCTGACTTGACATTAGCTCTGGTTTTTTTTAAGCAAGGAAGAGGGGAAAATATTGTGGCTCCCTACTTAGGGTTTGAAAAGCATCTTCTCTTTCCTTCTCCATTGTGAAGCCCTTCTGTTCTCCAGGACAGGCATCCCTCATTGACTTCCTGGTTTCCAAAGGCGCTGTGGTGAACGCCACGGACTATCACGGGTCAACACCACTCCATCTTGCGTGTCAGAAGGGCTATCAGAGTGTGACGGTGAGCAGGGGGCACGGTGCCACCCCATGCCTGCGCCTCATGAGCTGGACTCTGTGTTTTGGCCTTCTAGGCATGCTGGTTATGCCCCTATGTCCCACACCGGCTGGGGCTGGGGCCCCTCCACCCCTGAACAAAACTGTGAAGTCTAGATTTAAAGTGTCCTGATAATCTAGGAGTAGAGAGGTGGGGCTGTAGACTTTTTAATCTGTAAAGTTTTTGTAAGGAAGGATGACAAGCGACAGTATCATTCAATTGTAGAAAAAATAAATAAGACTGAGGCTGCAGGCCAGGCTTCCTGAGGAAGTGTGTGTCTGCCCTTGTGGTCTTGCTGCCGCTCATCCGCTTTCTCCTCCCCCTTGGAAGCTGCTGCTGCTGCACTACAAGGCCAGCGGTGACGTGCAGGACAACAATGGTAACACCCCGCTGCACCTGGCCTGTACGCACGGCCACGAAGACGTAAGTGGTACCTGCTTCCCTGGCTGAGTTTACGCTCTGTGACTTGTGAGGAAATGCGACTTGCTAGTGAGTTGAGTGTGGCGTGTTGTGGTGCTAATTATCGGAAGATTTGGTGTGTAAATTTAATTTTAAAATCTTCAGTTTATTATAGATGCCGGGTTGAAATAACAAACCTGAAACTTAATTGCCCCATTATCTTATTGTAAAATTAAGTTGTTTTCATTCATCGCCACTACCATGTGATTCTTACCTTTGTTCATATTTAGCCTTACCTTTTACTTTTCTATTGTACTCTAGAGGAATTTTATGATTTCCATTTTCACTAATATTTATCAGCATGTGTTATTTTCCTAACCATTCTCTCTCACCATTCTCTTCTTCATGGTGACATTCAGGTAGATTTATACATACAGAGGGTTGAGGCTGGGTTCATGGGTGATGTGCAAAAATGAGACCATCCCCTACACACGCGAATGCCGCTTGCTTTCCTAACTTAACAATACGTTATGAGAAGCCTCTAGGTCAGTAAATGTAGATCTAGCCTGTTGTTTAATAACTACAATAATCCGTTACGTGTTTTGTGTCACTGTTCCTAAGCGACCCCTTGTTCAGTGAGTTGTGACAACACCTATGAAGTGTGGTCTACCAAGGCAGCTCACTGGGGCGCCCTCTGCCTGGCATGAACCAAAATTTCAGACTCTCAAAGGAAAGCAGGTGTTCAGCACGGGCCATATTGTTGTACAAACAGGTGAGGCACAGTGAACCCCTCGTATCCAGGAGGGGACTGTGGACATGCTCACCAAATCCAGGAACACTGCAGGGCACTGGCCAGTGTTGTGATCAGGCCTTTCCAGGGGTCATGGTCCCCAGCCACACATGGATACATCACAGTTTATTCAGCCGTTTCTTATGGATGGGCCGTTGAGTTCCTTAGGAAAAGTGATGTGTCCTGATCAGGGAGCCTGGAACCGTTGCGTTCTAACTCTCAGTTAGTGAACAGTTGCTTGGTTAGTGAAGCCTGGATTAAGCTGGGACCTGTGGAGCCACAGATACCACCCAAGGCTTGGCATGGGAGCTAATGGTGGCATTTCCCAATTTCTTTGCAGTGTGTGAAGGCTTTGGTCTACTATGATGTGCAGTTGTGCAGACTAGATATTGGAAATGAGAAAGGAGATACTCCCCTGCACATAGCTGCGCGCTGGGGCTACCAGGGCATCATAGAGGCATTGCTGCAAAATGGAGCGTCCACAGAGATCCAGAACAGACTGAAAGAAACACCCCTCAAGTGTGCACTAAACTCAAAGGTAGACCTTTTTTTATATATCGGAGAAGGAATATGACTTGAAAAAAATCAGTGTTGCCCTGACCGGTATAGCTCAATTGATTGGGTATCGTCCCACACACCAAAAGGTCACAGGTTCGATTCCCAGCCAGAGCACATGCCTGGGTTGCAGGTTTAGTCCCCAGTCAGGGGGCATATGAAAAGCAAGGCCATCGATGTTTCTCTCTCACATTGATGCTTCTCTCTCTCTCTCCCTCCCTTCCCCTCAATCTAAAATAAAAATACCTAATAACAAATTTAAAAATCAATGTCCACAGATTGATTTTTAGGTCTTAGGTCTTGGCCATGCTGGATGAGTTGCATTAGTGCCTGAGGGCAGAACTTGGCCTGTACCCTCTCTGCTGCATTTGGAGCCCGGTTATTAATGGGTTTTACTTATTTATATTATTTTGAGTTTTTCTATGTGTTGTTCCAAGAACTACTCCCCGCAGAGTTTGCCCAGGCCTCTGAGTACTATTGGTTTATGACCAAATGGAGTGGATGAAAACCGGATGGCAACTCTGACTGAAATTGGGGAAAGGGAGTGGGGCACAGCAGGGCAGCAAGGGTCAGAGCTCTGTTTTCCTGTCACCTTGTCCTCAGCTCCTAAAATCTTTAACCTAATTTGGCCAATTTGAACACAGTAGGGTGTTGCTTCTTTCGTAAGTGATTTGTTAAGGAACTACTCCTCCTTTCCTGGGAGTAGTTTCTGGAAGCATGTGGTGTTTGGCAACGTGCGGAAGTGCACACTTCATGAGTGGGTGGGGAGTAGGGATCTTAGGGAGACCAGTTCTTTGTACCATGTCTCCCAGCAAGTTGAAGGCCTGCTCCCAGAGGAGCGAGGTCAGCCAGCTGGCCAGAGGGAGCACAGAGCCGAGTGCCGGGAAGCCCCAGGTCATCAGGGTGAGCGTCTAGAACATCGCCGACCCTCGGCTCGCATAAACAATTTCATTTTAATACAGGTCCCCAGGAGTCTCCCTCTGCACAGACCCTATGACCTACCTCTGGGTGTTTTACCAGCTTCCCTGTACTGTCTCTGACGCTCGTCTGGGGCGCTCTTGCAATTTGTTTATGTCCCCTTCTCGGAGTAGCACAGTTTTAAAAATCACTTTATTGAGGTATTAACATATAAAAGCTGAACATATGTAATATACAGGCATGCTTTGCAAATACTGCAGGTTCAGTTCCAGACCACCGCAAAAAAGTGAGTCATAATCTTTTTGCTTATGGAGGGTCTTGCCTTCAACTTATAAGAAATGCAACACTTGTGAGGTACAATAAAGCAAAGCACAATAAAATGAGGTACGCCCGTACGTAACTTGATGTGTTTGAAGGTAAGCACACACCTTGGAGACCATCACCACCGTCGGTGCTATAAACATTTCCATCGCTGCCCTGACCGGTGGCTCAGTGGGTTGGGCAGTGTTCTGCAAGGCGAAAGGTCACCAGCCTGATTCCTGCTCAGGTCATATTCCTGGGTTTCAGGCAAGGTCCCCAGTTGGGGGCATGAGAGGCAACTGATCGATGTTTCTCTCACATCAAGTTTTCTCTCCCTGTCCTTCTCCCTTCTCCTCTCTCTAAAAATAAATAAAAATAAGACCTTTTAAAATATACTATATTCCACCACCTTGAAAGGTTTCCTCTTGTTGTCTTTATTACTATGTTTGTGTGTGTAAGTAGCAGTTTTTGAAGGTGAAATCCCTGCTTCTGACCCCAGGGGACACTGAGCCGTACTTCCTGTGCACTCACAGGGGCTCTACTTTGTAGCCCCCACAGCTGACGGGACTGGGCCGAGCTGCCCATGGCTTGAGCTTCCCCAGGAGAGCTGAGGGCTCCTCTGCCCCTTACCTTCTACCAAAGGCCCCTTCCTAAGGGAGGTCTGCAGAGGGAAGGGGACATCCCCTGCTTGGGTCTGCTCTGGGCTGCTCCGGGATACCAGTGACAAGGCCACACCTGATCTCCGTGAACAAACAGCCTGGGCCTGGATAAGACAGCCTTTGAGGCCCCTTCTGTGCCTGGGCTTCTCTCGTCCTCTGAGCCTGTTCAGGGGAAGCGGCAGCTGCGCCCTTCGGGCAGCAGGAGCGATGTAGTGGCAGGCAGAGGAAGCCGAGGTGTGATCCGTGTGACCCGGAGTAGGTGCCCACCCATCTGGGCCCTGGTTTCTCTGTCTCTGTGGGTGTGGCTGAGCTGCCTGACCTTCCAAGGAGATGGGCGGTCGCTGGGGTGTTACGGATGATGATGCTTTGGTGACCCACCTCGTTCAGTACTTTGCTTGTCCCCTTGGCCCTCCTAGATTCTGTCTGTAATGGAAGCCCACCATGTGTCCTTTGAAAGGAGACAACAGTCTTCAGAGGTGAGTGAACAGGGCTGTACTCCTCCACCCTGTTTGTGACCAGGGCATCCTCTCTGGCCCTCACCTGCCTCATCCCATGGGCTCCCTGCTGCAGGTCCCTGTGCCGCCCCCTCAGCAGTCCATGGACTCCGCCAGCCAGGGGTCGTCCACCTCCAGCTTCTCCTCTGTGACCATCACCTACAGAGAAGAGGAGCCCAAGAAGGACTACAGAGAGGTGAGACCCCCAGGCGCGAGGGCAGGAGGAGGGCTGTGTGGCCCTGGTTAAAGGCCCAGGACCTGATGAGGGCTGCCCCATCGGCCTGCTCACCATTACTGCGGCAGCCTCGTCTGCGGTGGCACAGTCTGGAGAGGAGCCCAGACTGTTCTTGCCCCGCTTGCCCTTCAGGGTCTGCTCTCCACGCACCTGTTTGCTTTGTGGACAGTGTGTGCATGTGGGTGTGTGGCGGCGGGTGGGGGTGAGATAGAGAGAAAGATCTCAGAAAAGTGCACGTCATCTATAGATCCACTGATGTAAAATCATTTTACAAAGTAAATTTTCTCTGCCCTTAACCTCCCATTCTATAAACACCCCTGTTAACCTGAGGTGGGGCCTTTCTGACTTCTTGCATAGTTTATATAGACATTTACATGCACTCACACATTGCATTTTGTAAAAGCTGGTTTGTAACCCCCCAGCCCACTTAATCTGTCTTAGTGCTTGTCCAGAGCCAGCCCACAGAGCAGACCATTGCATGGTGCGCCACAATTCCACTCATTGCCCCATGGATGCGAACCCAAGACCCCTCTTCCCCTGTTACTCCCAAGCCCTGACTTGCTCTCAGAAGCTTCAGCAAGCTTAGCTCGATGCAAAAGCACAGCAAAGAAAACCAGGAGACATGCTCCAGAGTGTAACAGGGACCTGGGATCGTTCCTGGGAGGGGTATCCCCCTTGTGTACCCTCAGTTCACAGGCAATGAGAGCGGAATGGATGCAGTTCTTTTTTTTTTAAGATTTTATTTATTATTTTTAGAGAGCAGGGAAGGGAGAGAGGCAGAAAGAGAGAGAAACATCCATGTATGGTTGCTTTTCACCTGCCTCCAGCTACGGACCTGGCTGGAGACTTGGTTTGCAACCTGGTTATGTGCCCTGGCTGGGGAATTGAAACAGCGACCTTTGGGTTCGCAGGCCAGCACCTTATCCACTGTGCCACCAGCTAGGGCTCTGGATGCAGTTCTAAAGGGTGGTTGGCCTCCTAGGGAGGGCTTGTGCTCTTGGTGGCCATCATCTCACTTTGCCACAAAAATAACGGTGTCATTTTATAGACCTTAAATGGTATGTGTTCCATGCATACTAGGACCCTCCTGGGATGTCCTTGTTTAAGCAGTATCAGGGACATCTTTGGGAGATACTGAATCAAGCCCTGGCTGGTATGGCTCAATTGGTTGGGGCATTGTCCCATACACCAAAAAGCTGGGGATTTAGTTCCTGGTCAGGGCACCTACTTAGGTTGTGGGTTTGATCCCTGGTTCAGATGCGTGCCAGTGGCAACCAATAGATGTTTCTCTCTTTCTCTCTTCTCTCTCTCTCTCTACCTCCACCTCCTCTGCCTTCTTCTCTCTTTCTACCCCCTCTTCTTTCTCTAAAATCAGTAAACACATTTTTTTAAAAAGAAAGATACTGAACCAAGACTCCATAATTCAGGAGACAAATGAGCCCTGACTAGTGTGGCTCAGTGGGTTGGGCATCATTCTGCAAACCAAAAGGTAGCTGGTTGATTCCTGCCCAGGGCACCTGCCTGGGTTGTGGGCCGGGTCTCTGGGTGAGTGCATGTGAGGGGCAACCAATCAATATCAGTTGGTTGCCTCTCACACACCCCCAACCGGGGACCCGGCCCACAATCCAGGCATGTGCTCTGACTAGAAGGGAATTGAACCAGCGACCTTTCGGTTCACAGGCTGGCACTCAATCCACTGAGCCACCCCAGCCAGGGCAAATAAAATATATATTCTTAAAGACAAATGAAAGCTGCTAGGCTTTCAGAATGTTTTTATTTATTTATTATTGATTGATTGATTTGAGAGAGAGGAAGGGTGGGAGAGAGACATTGATTTGTTGTTTCACTTCTTTGGTTGCTTTTAGTATGTGCCTGACCCACAACCTTAGCATATTGAGATGATACTGTAATCAACTGATCTACCTGGCTGGGACTTATTTTTTTTATTATTATTATTTTATTAAATGTATTTTTCTAACATTCTTTTTTCTTTTATTAAGGTAGAAAAACTTTTAAGAGCAGTTGCTGATGGAGATCTAGAAATGGTGAGTTGGTAGAAGTTCATTTTTAAAAGTTTGCCCTCAACTAAACCGCCGTACTGGGTCCAGTTCAATTAGGAACCGTGTGGCTTCTTTGTTTACTTTCACACAGAAGATGGTGCATTTAATAACTATTTGGTAATGTCAGTGTGACATTTCCACCACAAGTAATGAGATGAGTGGACATAAAGTGACATAGTGAGCATGCCCCTGACTCTCAGACATTCACCTGGGAGGCTGGTGAGGTGCTGGGAAGAGGCCAGCCCAAGTCGCAGTCCCAGCGTGTGCCCCGCAGCCCAGGCCCCCAGCCAGGTGCACTGTGAGCAGACAGCGGTGGGTGAGGAGGGGGCATTGGCAAGGGCAGAGTGCAGAGGGTGTTCATGTGGCCCTGAAGAAGCTATGGACAGCGAGTGGGACAGCTGGGCCAGGAGCCTGAGGTCTCAGGTGTGGAGTCCTAAGAAGTCACAAGCAGGTGTCTGGATGAGATGATGCTGACTGATCTGGGTCAATCCTGGTGAGAATGTCCTGGAGGAAGGGAAGGTGTCCGTCCTAACCCTCAGTACCAGGGGACAGGGAACACCTGTGATGAGATCCCTGGAGAGGTGAGGCCACCTCCGTGAGATTCCCACTGGCAGTTTCCCTGGCTTTCCTGTAGCTTCCTAAAGGGATCTGTTTCGTCCTCCACTTTTTTTTTTTTTTTTTTTAGATTTTATTTATTTATTTATAGAGAGGGGAAGGGAGGGAGAGAGAGAGACATCAATATGTGGTTGCCATTCACATGCTCCCACCTGGGGACCTGGCCCACAACCCAGGCATGCGCCTGGACTGGGAATTGAATCGGTGACCCTTTGGTTCTCCGGCTGGCCGCTCAGTGCACTGAGCCGCACCAGCCAGGGCTGCCCTCCACTTTAAAAGGAGGAGTAAATCAGGCCCTCAGCAAATTAGGAACTTAGAAGAGAGCTTTACCATGATGGTTGAGTTTGAGATGGTGGACAGAAGTTACTTGGACCTGATTCTGACAGCCTCTGAGGTGGTGAGGCTCTGAGTGCAGTTACTGGTGCATTAACCTTTCCGGGAGGCCACTTCTCTCCTTGGTGCTGACACAGTGCCTGTATCTGGTTGATGTTGCACTGTTCCTCTCATGAGAACAGCCCCAGGAGAACCCAGGGTTCTTTGGGGGAAAACCAAGGAGGATGCTGTTAGGCACCTGAAGGGTCACGGTGGGAGCTAGTGGCGTAGTCTGTGTGGAGAAGAGATCACCACTGTTCCTGTTATGACATATCTGCTCTTCCTCCTTCTGTGGGTGGGTGAGGGGCTGAGGTCACATGAAGGAAGTAGGCAGAGACACACTGCCCAGTGCCTCTCCTTGTTCCACCTTCCCTTGGTCTCTCTCAGCCAACCTGGCAGGTGAGGCCCCTGAGTCAAGGCCTTGGTGTTTCCACCCTGGCCAGTGTCTGTTGTCTGGGACATGGAGGCACCTGAGAGAGAGGAGCTTGGGGTCAAAGAGGGGTCCTTGGGACCTTCTGTCCGTCCTTGCAGGCGTGTGCTGACTTCCTCAGCGCTTAGAACCAAGCCTACATATGTATTTAGATTGTTTGCTTTTCTCAAATTTATTATCCCAGAAACTAGTCCTCACTGCTTGGGGGTCTTTTCAGTGCTCCCACCTGAGCCAGTGCATGCTAGTGGAAAGGGCAGTGGTGTGGTCGCTGCCACCACTTCCTCCTTGTGTAGTCCTGAACAGATGGCTGGCCTCTTGGCGTGAGTCTTCTCCCAGGGAACCAGGGCAGGGCTGGGGTTTGAAAATGTACAGTTAGATAGAAGAGAACACACTTACGAAGTGCTCCAGGACCAGGGTTTCGAAGCAACACCACTCTGGCCCTCTTTTAAGATCGAAGAAAAGAACCTCGAACACAAGCTACAGAAATGGTAGCTTAATCTCTTTATGTGAAAAGGGCTCAGAAAGGCTTGATTACATGGGAACCCTGGAACCTTTGTGAGCAGTAGCTGTCATTTTTTAATTACTTCGATGGTGAAGTATAGGCCTTGAGAAGGTGAGAGGGACGGAGGGTAGGAGGGAGGGAGAGAGAGACAGAGACAGAGAGAGACAGACCGATTAAGATACTGTAGTTTAGGATGAATTTTTAGCTTCTGTTTCCCTTTGCTGTGCGACACCAGGTGCGCTACCTTCTGGAGTGGACAGAGGAGGACCTGGACGATGTGGACGACACTGTCAGTGCTGCGGATCTCGAGTTTTGTCACCCCTTGTGCCAGTGCCCAAAATGCGCTCCTGCTCAGAAGGTTTGGCTTTGCTTCTGTTGATGGAAGTGGTACTAGGAGGGAAAATTCTTCTTTCTCCCCAAAAGAAAGCTGTCTGTTTCTCGGGCTGCTCACTTCTGAGTGGCTGGCAGTGGGTACCCCTGGGGCGTGGTGGGTTCATCAGCTCAGGTGGAGGGAAGCTGACGCTTGTGTTGCCTGCTTCCTGAACACGCGGCAGGGACACCCACATGTGCTTAGCGTTTCGCCTGCTCTCTGGGCCCCTGAGCCGCAGGCAGGAGTTACAGATGGACACGCCTGAGGGTCTCTCCGCGTGGCTGCACTCCCCTGGGGAGGTTGCACTCAAGTTCCATTGCCACCGTCTTTGCCCCATTGGAACATCTTCTTGTGGGGAAGACAGATCTCCCGCACCACCCAGTTTCCCTGACAGTAACAGCGTGCCAAACCATAGAACAGTATTTCAACCAGGACATTGACATGGATACAATCCAGCCACCTTATTCAGATATCCCCAGTTTTACCCGCGCGCGCGTGTGTGTGTTTAGTTCTATCCAGTTTTATCACATACGTAGCTTTGTGTATCCACCACCACAGGAAAAATCACTCATGTTACCCTTTTATAACCACACCCACCTCTCTCTATCACCCCCACCCCACCATCCACTAATCTGTTCTCCATTTCCAAAGTGTTATGCAAGTATAATCAAACAGCATATAACCTTTTGGAACTGGCTTTGTTCGCTAGCGTGGTTCCAAGCTGTTGCATGTAATTCTGGTTTAATCCTTTATCATGCGTACCGTGGTACGCATGTGCCCCGGTTGGTTTAACCATTCACATGTTGCAGGACATGTGGGTTGTTTCTGGATGTGGGATATTAGAAATAAAACTGATATGTACATTTGTGTACAAGATTTTGTAAGAATATAATGTAGTTTTCACTGCTCTAAGGTAAATGCCTGAGCATGCAATTGCTGACTCATGATAATTACAGGGTAATTCTGTGTTTAGTTCTGTAAGGAACTGACAAACTTTTCCAGAGTGGTTGTACAATTTTACATTCCCAGCAGTGATGTATGAGCCATCCGTGGGTCTCCACATTCTCATCTGCATTTGGTATAGTGACTGTTTTTTATTTTAGCCATTCTTGCCTTCCCTAATGGGTGATGACATCAAACCTCTCTTTGTGTGCTTATTTGCCGTGTGTATATGTTCTTCAGTGAAACGTTGGTTCATTTCCTTTGCTAATTTCTTAGTGTTTTGGTTTTTTTCTTTACTATTGGAGTTTTTCTTTTAAGATTTTATTTATTAAGATTTTATTTATTATTCTTAGAGAGAAGGGAAGGGAGGGAGGCAGAAAGAGAGAGAAACTTCAATGTATGGTTGCCTTTCATCTGCCTCCAGCTACAGATCTGGCTGGAGACCTGGCTTGCAACCTGGTTATGTGCCCTGGCTGGGGAATTGAACCAGCAACCTTTGGGTTTGCAGGCCAGCACCTACCTATCCACTGAGCCACTAGCCAGGGCTTTTTTTTTTTTTTTTTTAAGATTTAAAAAAAATTTTATTTTATTATTATTTTTTAAGAAAGAAGGGCAGGGAGGGAGGAAGAAAGGGAGAGAAACATCAACGTATGGCTGCCTTTCACCTGCCTCCAACTACGAACCTGTCTGGAGACCTGTCTGGAGACCTGGGAATTGAACCAGCAACCTTTGGATTCGCAGGCCAATCGCAGTGTCAATCCACTGAGCAACCACCCAGGGCAACGAGGGCTATTTTTATTTTTAGGGAGAGGAGAAGAAAGGGAGAAAGAGAGGGAGAGAAACATCAATGTATGGTTGCCTCTTCCATGTCCCCAGCTGGGGACCTAGCCTGCAACCCAGGCATGTGCCCTGACTGAAAATTGAACTGGCAACACTTTGGTTCACAGGCCTGCACTCAATCCACTGATCCATACCAACCATACCAGCCAGGGCTACAGTTGAGTTTTAAGAGTTCTTTATACATCCTAGATTCTAGCTCTGTCAGATACATGGTTTGCAAATATTTTCTTTTGGCCTGTAGTTTGCCTCTAGCTTCCTCACATGGGTTATTACAGGACAAGTTTTTAACTTAGAAGTCCAGTTTATCAACTTTTCCTTTTGTAGGTTGTACTTTTGGTGTGAAGTATAAAAACTCTTTGCTTAGCTCTAGATGCCAAAGATGTTCTCCTGGTTTTTTTCCTAAAAGTTTTATAATTTAACGGAGAAGTCCTTGGTACAGTTTGAGTTCAGTTTTGTACAGGGTGTGATAGGTTGCGGTCTATGTCCGCCTGCCCCAGCACCACTTGTTGCCAGGCGTCCTTCCTCCACCTGCTTGCTTTTAGGGCCTCAGCTGACTGTGTCGGTGTGAGTCTGTTTCTGAGCTCTATTCTCTTCCACTGACCTGTGTGTCTCTCCCCACACCAGTGCCACCCTGTCTTGGTTGTTGCAGCTATGTAATAAGCCTTAATGTTGGGTAGAGTGAGTCTTACTAATTTATTCTTCTTTCCCTGGATCGTTTTAGCTTTTCTAGGGCCTATTTCTATTCCATAGAATTTCAGAATAAGCTTGTCTCTATCTATACAAAACCTTGTTGAAATTTGATAGGCATTGCATTAAAACTGTAGGCCCATTTGCAGAGAAATAACATCTTTACTGTGTCGAGTATGCACATGGCATATCTCTCACTTGTATGGGCTGTCTTTGATTTCTTCATCAACATTTTGTGATTTTCACCATCCAGAGATCCTGTCCATGTTTTGGTAAATGTTACCTAGGTATGTCATTTTCTTTCAAGCAGTTGTAAATAGCATTGTGTACATAGTATGCAGTCGTATGCTAGCTTAGCTTTCTAACTCAAAATTCATTTGACTTTACAAACTAAATATAATGGTGCTATCCTTTGGATCACAAAATTATACTACCTTTATTTAAAAGCTTCACTGTGGATTTCTCTAACCTATGAATACTGAAATGACTCAATTTTTCACTCACATGTAGCTTTTCAGCTACAGGGTGATGTGTGTACTGGGCTGTGCAACTTTTGTTCTATTCCCATGCTGCTGGATATGTACAGTCCAAAACATTACTCCCTGTGGGTGGGTGGCTACAAAAAACATAGGATTAAACGGGCAGATGCTGTTTCAAAAGGTCCATGGGAAGTAACAAAGCCCCCAGGTCTAGGCAATGAGTCTGCACAGCTAGAGGCAGTTACTGTGTCTCTCTGTTGTTCTTTTCTCATTTTCTTCCTTCCTTCCTTCCTTTCTTTATTTTCTTTCTTTCTTTTTTGTTATTTTATTATACACTTTATATAAAGCTCGAACACAAACACCACCCCCACCCCCAATAAGGGTGTTCACAACTTTCTTTCTTTTTTTTTTTTTTAAGATTTTATTCATTATTTTTAGAGAGAAGATCAGGGAGGGAGGAAGAAAGGGAGAGAAACATCCATGTATGGTTGCCTTTCACCTGCCTCCAGCTATGGACCTGGCTGGAGACCTGGCTTGCACATAACCTGGTTATGTGCCCTGGCTGGGGAATCAAATCAGAGACCTTTGGGTTCACAGGCCGGTGCCCTAATCACTGAGCCACCAACCAGGGCCATTTTCTCACTTTCTACACTGTTGTTCCCAACTGCAGTTCATTCACTGTATACTAACAAGAAGCTTAAAACACATTATAGTATCTGTTGAGTTTATTGGATAAAGCCTTATTCTTCCTGCACTTTTAAAAACTCTTTTCTTCTTTCTGTAATTTCACAAAAAGACATATAACTAAATTGCTTCATGTCTGCAATTAAATTAAAACTCTCCCCAACCCCATTCTCCGGTGTATTTAGTTTTGTTTTGTTTTTAAAGCCTTTACTGAGGTATAATTCACATACAATAAAGCGTAGTGGGTCTTCAAATAACGCCATTTCAATATAACACTGATGAGATGCCGTAGTAACTTTACACTTCTTTATATCAATTAGCCGGTGGGAAAATTGGTTTTGTTATAAATCATTTTGCTTAGCATCGCAGAACCTATGGGTGATGCTAAGTGAGGGCTTACTGTACATCCATGTGACGTATACAATGTGGTGAGTTGCGACTGATGTGTACAGCCACGAAGCCATCACCACAATCAACAGAGCATTCGCTTCACCTCCAAGAATTTCATTGTGCTTTTATGCAGTGAGCCCTCCTTCCTCCCTTCCTCCCCATCTCAGGTACAGAGTTTGTCAGATATGCATGTTGCAAACATAACCATTGAACTTTATAAGAAAAAGCGAGCTTTCCATAGTGACGGTAGCATTTTTCCATCCCAGCCAGCAGTGTGTGTGAGTTCTGGTTGCCCCACATCACTTGGTATTTTGACTTTTTAGCTTTAGTTATCATCCTGGTAAATGTGTGGTAGTGTTTTGTTGTGTTCCCCCAACCCCTGCCAACTTACTTTGTTTTTGTTTTTGTTTTTTAGATATAATTTACATGCAATAAAATTCACCCTTTAATTTTAACTTTGTTTTTTATTTTTAAACGAAGACATTTTTAATCATCAGAAAGTGACCTAGATAACCAAAGTTTTCATCCTTGATCAGTCACAGAAAACATTGACAAATCAATTCAAAATGTATGATTCAACATCACAATGTGTTTCTTTTTAGTTACATGATTTATAAGTCAGCTTTGGGGTTTTCCCCCCTTTTAATTACTGGTTATTCTATATCAAATGATTTAATTTGGAACCACTGTGAATAAAAAGGTAGTTTCCACGACAAAAATAAATATTTGCCCTGGCTGGTGGGGCTCAGTGGATTGAGCACTGGCCTGTGCCAAACCAAAGGGTGGCCAGTTCAGTTCCCAGTCAGGGCACATGCCTGCGTTATGGACCAGGTCCCCAGTTGGGGGCACATGAGAGGCAACCACATATTAATGTTTCTTTCCCTGTCTTTCCCTCTTCTTTCCCCTCTCTCTAAAAATAAATAAAATGTCTTTCAATCAGAATCTCTTGCTACATCCATCTTCATCTCCATTATTTATGAAGTCACCATTTTCATCACAAACCCAGTTTTTTAAAAAAAATGGTGAACCACGGAGATAAGTAGCAAACAATTTTATGAGGTTTGACAAATGAAATCAAGGTCTCACAACCACCAGTAGCACAGTGAGGGTACAGAATATCTGTCACCTCAGTAGCCCCTCTGGCCTCTTTGTCGTTATCCTTGTCCCCCACCCCACCGCAGCCCAACAATCATTGATCATTTTCTAACCCTTTGGGGTTTTGTTTATTTGTTTGTTTTGTTTTCAGATGTTACTTTTTTATTTTTAGAGAGGGAAAGGAAAGGAGAAAGAGGGGAAGAGAAACATTAATGTGTGGTTGCCTCACATGCACCCCCAACTGGGGACCTGGCCCGCAACCCAGGCATGTGCCCTGACCGGGAATCAAACCGGCAACCCTTTGGTTCTCTGACCAGTGCTCAATCTGAGCCATATCAGCCAGAGCCTCTTCAAGTTTTATAGTCATAGCTTTTACATTAGGTCTGCAATGCATTTTAATTTTTGTTTTGGTGTGAGATATGGATTGACATGTAGTTTTTCTCTGTATGGATACCCAGCCGTTCCAGCATCATCTGTTGGCCAGACTTGCTGTTCCCTGTTGAATTGCCTTGGCATAATGCGGTAGATTTCAGGGGTTGCATTCTTGAAAATGAAAGTTAATCCTTTAGCTTCAATACCTTTCCACCTGCCGCTTCCACTCCCTCCCCGAGTCCCGGGCGGCCGGAGCCCTTGACCAAGGCTCCAGCAGGAGAGAATGTGGCGACGGTGTTGTGTTCTGCGGGAGCAAGGGCCGGGGGGAGCGAGCAAGGGCCGCAGCGGGAGCGCGCTAGTGCGCCCCCCGCCCGGCGCCGTGGTGCAGTCCCGACATGGCGGCCACCATGAAGAAGGCGGCTGCGGAAGATGTCAATGTTACGTTTGAAGACCAACAAAAGATAAACAAATTTGCAAGGAATACGAGTAGAATCACGGAGCTGAAGGAAGAAATAGATGTCAAAAAGAAACAACTGCAAAATTTAGAAGATGCTTGTGAGGACATCATGCTGGCAGATGATGACTGCTTGATGATACCTTACCAGATCGGTGATGTTTTCATTAGCCATTCTCAGGAGGAAACACAAGAAATGTTAGAAGAAGCAAAGAAAAATTTGCAAGAAGAAATTGACGCTTTAGAATCCAGAGTGGAATCCATTCAACGAGTGTTAGCAGATTTGAAAGTTCAGTTATATGCAAAATTTGGGAGCAACATAAACCTCGAAGCTGATGAGAGCTAAAAATTTTATAATACTTTAAAAGTTTTGTTTAATAAAGTTAAATATTGTTTAAATGATAATTTTCTTCTTCAAATGATAAGGAAAGCAAAATTTCTTTAAAAATTGTTTTTCATTTATTTAATGGAAACTTGCCTATTTTCACATGTCTTGCTTATTTATTTTATATTTTTAAAAGAAGACAGTATTCATCTATGTATTTTACATAAAAATGATATGAAGTGTAGGGGTTATATGTCATGTTATTAAAAAATCAGTTCAGCAAAAAAAAAAAAAAAAAAAAAAAATACCTTTCCAGTGTAGCTGGCGTTCGCCGGTGGGCAACCTGATGCTGTATTCTGCTGTGAGCTCGAATTTTGCTGAGGGGCTGTAGGGGAACGTGGCTTCAGTTCCTTGAGCCTGGTTTCTTAAGTACTGATGACATTTCCATTTCTGCCTTTCGCACTTACTAGAAGCTGGCAAAGATTCCTGCCAGTGGCCTTGGGGTGAATGTGACCAACCAGGATGGCTCCTCCCCACTGCACATTGCTGCCCTGCATGGCCGTGCGGACCTCATTCCCCTCCTGCTGAAGCACGGCGCCAGTGTGGGTGCCAGAAACTCAAAGCAAGCTGTCCCACTGCACCTGGCCTGCCAGCAGGGCCACTTTCAGGTACGGGCTGTCTCCCCAGCAGACAGGCAGGGTGCCTGCTTTCGGTTAGAACCTCACTTGGGAATGCTGCGGAGCAGCAGAGGTGTGGCAGCTGGCCCAGAGCACCTGCCCCTTGCCTCCTGCCCAGCCCTGAGCTTCAGAGGTGCACACAGATGGGACACTCGGCCACAGAGCACAAGGTTTTGATGCTTCTGAGGGTGGTGCCAACCCTCCCCCCCTGCCCCCACTGCCATTCACATCTGGGTGCCCCAAGGGGCTCTCTCTGATGCTTGGGTGTTGCTCATTGAGGGCTCCGGCTGCATGTTAGCACGTTGGTGCCACCGCAGGCCATGGTCTGTGCCAGACAGGCCAGCACCGCACAGTGTGACCCTCTTCAGGAGGGAGCTGTGCAACAATGACCAAGTCAGGAACCACATTTCAGGTCTTGCATCTCCCCCCTGACACTTCACCGTGCTTCAAGCATCAGTTTCCTCACCTGTGAAACTGCAGTGATAACTCCGGCTCTGTGGGGTACATCGCATGATGAAATGAAGAGAAAAAAAAAAACAAGTGCCTGGCACACACTCAGCCCTCAGCAAGTGTTAAGTGCCCCCTCCCCACCCCCGGTCTACTTCCTCTGGAGGTCAGATCTGTGTCTCTAGATGAAGTTAGAGAAAAGTCAAATGGATAACAAGTTAGAGAATTTCTTGCTGCCATTTTTAATTAAGGTTGAAAATTACCCTCCTCTGGATTAGGTGGTGAAGTATCTATTAGATTCCAATGCAGAACCTGATGAAAAGGATGGAAGTGGAAACACACCTCTCCTTTACGCCTGTTCCAGTGGCCACCACGAGGTCGCAGCACTGTTGCTACAGGTAAGGGCCACCGCAGTCCAGGAGCTGCCAGTGCTGGTCAGGGACGGGCATCTCAGTCTCTCGCCGAGCCGGCCCTTAGCGTTACGCCCCTGGGATAGGAGCTCTACGCTGATTTCCATGTGGTGGTTCTCTGGTTGGAAGTGGGTCTCGGTGTCTGCACTGTGTTGGGGATGCAGAGTGAAGGATACAGATGTCGCTTTTGCTGAAGGTTTGGATCCTGCCTCATTTAACTGTAGGGAGGATTGAATTGGATGAGGGTAAGTTGAACTCTTTACCTTTAGTGTGAACTGAATGTCCTTTGTCTTTTTTTTTTTTTTTTTTTTCCATCTCTTGATAGAGGTTATAGGTGGTGATTGTAGAAAAAAGGATTTGAAGGAGGGGAAAACCTGACTTTGCCTATCATAACCCTGTTACTCAAAGGCAATTCATGTTGGTGGACTGTAAAAAAGGTGCATCATTTAGACCAGTATTGTTTTCCATCTTGCTTATTTTCACTGACGGTACAAAGTTTTTTTAATTAAAATCTCAATTTTTTATGAAGGAAATTTAATTTCCACTTTAATATTTTTATTTTTTAGGATTTTTTAAATTGTTATTCTATTATAGTTGTCCCAGTTTTACCCCTTTGCCCTCCTCTGCCCAGCCTGCTCTCCACTCCCAGTCAATCCCCACACCATTGTCCGTGTCTGTGGGTCATTCATACATGTTCTTTGTCTAGTTCCCTTCCCTTTCTTTCCACCATTATCCCCCTCTCCCCTCCCCTCTGGCCACTGTCAGTCTGTTCCATGTTTCCATGTCTCTCATTTTGTTTTGCTCGTTAGTTTATTTTGTTCATTAAATTCCTCTTATAGGTGAAATCATGTGGTATTTGTCTTTCACCAGCTTGCTTATTTCACTTAGCATAATACTCTCCAGTTCCATCCATGCTGTTGCAAAAGGTAGGAGTGCCTTCTTTCTTTCTGCTGTGTAGTATTCCATTGTGTAAATGTACCACAGTGTTTTGATCCATTCATCCACTGATGGGCACTTAGGCTGTTTCCAGTACTTGGTTATTATAAATAACACTGCTACGAACAGAGGGGTGCATTAGTTCTCTCTCTTTTTTAAAAAATATTTTATTTATTATTTTTAGAGGGGAAGGGAGAGAGACATCAATGTAGGGTTGCCTTTCACCTGCCTCCAGCTACAGACTTGGCTGGAGGCCTGGCTTGCAACATAGTTACGTGCCCTGGCTGGGGAATCCAACCGACAACCTTTGGGTTTACAGGCCAGCACTTTATCCACTGTGCCAGGGCCTGCATAAGTTCTTTTAAATTGGTGTTTCAGGACTATTAGGTTATATCCTAGCAATGCAATTGCTAAGTCAAAAGGCAGTTCCATTTTTAGTGTTTTGAAGACATTCCGTACTGTTTTCCACAGTGGCTGCACCAGCCTGCATTTCCACCAGCTGTGCACCAGGGTTTCCCTTCATATCCTTGCCAGCACTTGTTGTTTGTCAATTTGTTAATGATGACCATTCTGACAGGAGTGAGGTGGTATCTCATTGTGGTTTCAATTTGCATCTTTCTGCTGGCTAGTGATGTTGAGCATTCTTTCATATGCCTCTGGGCCCTTTGTATGTCCTTCTCAGAGAAGCATCTATTCAGGTCCTTTCCACTGAATAAAGGAATTTTTTAATTGGATCGTTTGTCTTGTCTTACTGGCGCTGAGCCATATGAGTTCTTTATATATTTTGGAGCTCAAACCCTTGTCGAAGGTATCATTGGCAACTATGGCCTCCCGTATGATCAGTTCCATTTTCATTTTGATGATGGTGTCCTTAGCCATGAAGAAACTTTTGATTTGATGTAGTCCCATTTGTTTATTTGTTCCTTTATTTCCCTTGCCCTAGGAGATGTATCAGTAAAAATATTGCTGTGTGGGATATCTGAAATTTTATTGCCTATGTTTTCCCCTAGAACTTTTACGGTATCATGTCTTTTATCCCGCTGGAGTTTATTCTGGTGTATGGTGTAGGTTGATGGTCTAGTTTCATTTTTTATTTTTTAGTTCCTTTTTTTTTTTTAAGATTTGTTAAAAAATCATTTTTAGACGCCCTGGCTGGTAGCACAATGGATAAGGCGTCGGCCTGCAAACCCAAAGGTCGCAGGTTCGATTCCCCAGCCAGGGCACATAACAAGGTTGCAAACCAGGTCTCCAGCCAGGTCTGTGGCTGGAGGCAGGTGAAAAGCAACCATACATTGATGTCTCTCTCCCTCTCCGCCTCTCTCTCTTCCCCTCTTTCTAAAAATAATTTTTTTTTAATTTTATTTTATTTAAATATTTTATTTCATTATTTTTAGAAAGAAGGGAAGGGAGAGAGGCGGAGAGGGAGAGAGACATCAATGTATGGTTGCTTTTCACCTGC
>PVIW01006619.1:0-84345 GCA_004026585.1 Noctilio leporinus
CCCTCACCACCCCCTGCACAGACTGGTCTGCCAGATAGCTGCAAACACCAGCCGCCCAGCCAGAATGGGAATTCCAAATAGAGACAAATCTGAGGCCCCAGGGGAAACGGGATGGAACTGATCAGTACGAGATATATCACTGCTAATTAAGTCCTGATCCCCTGGCTCTACTTGAAACAAATCAGGGAGGGATCAAGTTTTGAGAGCAGGTGCTAACTGGTTGCAGAAGACAAGTTCATCATTTCAGGAAAAGGCTTTGCAGGTAGCTCTGTCGGGACATAGCTCAGCGAATCCAAAGCTTTGCTGAGAAAATTCAATCCTGGACAGAGTTAGAGGTGGCTAGGACACCAGAGGTGTGTAGAAACCCTCTCTTTTGTAACACATGACTGTTTTCTTGTCCTCTGTTTCCCCCCTTGATAGCCGACTGACTTCCTCTTCAGGTGGACAATGGTGTAGTTTAGAGGTAAGTAAACACTCTTGTGGAGATGCCAGCAGTAGTTTCTTGTTGGCACAGACTATATGGTATCTGTTGGGGCTCAACTACCAGTCCGCCGTGGGCCCCACACAACCTCCTGCCCTGCTTGCTCTTTCCCGAGACAGGTTAAGAAAAACATTGAGCACAAATGAGTAAATAAACTTAATTGCAAATATTTACTTCAAGAAAGTTGAGTATTCTATGAGTATTATGTGTGTGTAAAGAGGGAATATGTTTGGGAGTTAAGGATCTAGATGACTCTAATACTTTCCCTCCTTCAGAAGCTTTGCCTCTGCTCCAGAAATCTTGGTTTAAAATCATAACTAACATGGACTAGGCACTTCTGTGTGTTGGAGGCTCAGCCATTGCGCAGGCATCATCATTTCAGCTTTACAATGACCCTGTGAGGTAGGCGTAGCTTAAAGAACACATCTACTTAGTGACCAGATGAAGATTTGAATTTCGCCAGAGCTTATGTTTTTAAATACAATGCTACCCTGCCTCTCAGCTTGGCCAGCTTTGGATGCTGCACAGAAGTAGCGAAATACACTGCCTACTGTAAGTGCCCAGCCAATACAATGAGTTAATGAACAAATGATTCTCAGGTGGTAGCAAGGATTAGCCCCAAGTTCCCATGAAAACAGTAATCTGGGAAATTGGGCTACACAGGAGGCCTGACCTGCAAGTATCGAGCCAATGTCAATATAATTAAATACTTTCAGGCCAATACTTTCAGGACAGACCTCGTATGGTAAATCTGGGAGTCTGGGGATCACTAATTTGGGGGACAATATTTGTATTGAATTTAAAAAGTTATGCTGAGGGTCTTCCTTTGATCTATGTGGAGAGTATTCTTAACCCTGACAATATTGGACCGACATTTGGCACATTTTGATGAAGCTGCAGGCAAGTTGGCTGATGCTGTTGGCGGTGACTCCAGGAATCATTATCGACATAATTTCTTCTTTCTTATGGCGTGTAATCCCTTTCCTAGTCTCACACCCCAATCTTCCTACTATTCTTAATATTAGGAGCCTGCTGCTTTGAGTCACCGCATTTAACCTCTGAGCACAGGCGGTCTCTGGAATGTTTTCTGTGTTTATTGCACTATTTATTAGTTTTATAGCAACAGAGCTGAGGGTTTCTTTGGTGTCTTCCTTTGATTGCGCATATCATTCAGACCCATACAAAGAGCCGTTTGGATTCTTGTTAGTGCCTGAACTGACTTGAAAGCAAATTTTAGAGGTAGAGCGTGGATGTGCCTGAGTATAAGAAACATTATTTTATGAATGTTTATGAAAGGAGAAAATGATTTCACATGATGGTGCTTGGAGGTGGGAAGGGGTTGAATTCCACAGTTAAAGCGCAGAACTGAAAATGTTAAGGGAAGTTTTAATGGCTGGGTTTAACTCTGAGGAGGGCAAGCAGGCCCTGCCTCTTTTCCTTTCCAGCTCTTCCACTGTCCTTTTGGTTCCTCCTGGGTAACTGACAGTTCTCTGCCTCCATTTCATTTCACGGTGGCAGTAATGAGAAGGAGGGCTGTTGGTCAGTGCTTTTTTTTTTTTTTTTTTTTTTTTTTGGCCAGGGAGTTTCATTAAATAAGGAGAAGGTGAATGACTAAGAAAACTCCAGATCTGTACACTCCCACCCACCTCTACCAATATTTTTTTGTAGTGCAGACTTGCTCATAAAGCGTGCCTATCTGTCTGTGCTAGGGCTTTCTCGCTTTCACCCGTGTGTGTCCTTGTCCACACACACAGATTTTCCCAACTCTTTAGAACTGTGACCTTTAAAGTTTGCCTGAGGAATGTAAGAAAGCTGCACATTTTACAGAACTGATGTAAGATTTGTTTAGAACATCAGGGAAAAAAAAAAAAAAAACTGGAGGTGGGGGGGTTACATTGAATTTTTACAAGAGGCCCATTCAACAACACAGGATATGTCGAAAATAAAACAGGATTGGGTGGGATGCATGTTTGGGTTCTCAGGGGGCTGAAATCAAAGAGGTATGCAAACTATTCTGCATAACCCCCTGCCATCCGCTCTGATAAACAAGATTATGGACTTGAAAGGTCAATTATATATTCTTAAGGAGAAATGCCAGGTTCTTGTCAATGTTTGTGCCTGACAGGGTCTGAAAATAGACTTTAGTGAGCTAATCACATTGATGACCACGTACCACAGTAGAGTAAAAGCTTAATTCAATTTTATTACCTCCTATGGGCAAATATTTGCCTCATGAGACACACCTACTCCTTCCAGAATAGTCCATTGTAAACAACTGGCTCCCCTTTTACAAGAGCTGAAATCTTTATGATGTTTGGGAACGCTGAAACTGAAGGCTAAACAGCTTATTGGAACCTTGCCTTTTAGCCAGGAGTGCTCACCAGTTGATCCCCTTCCCCCCTCTTCCTCACTAGCTATGCCCCAGGCATGTTCTAGAAGACTAACATTGGCAAGAGTTGTGTTCATCCTTCCCAATTTTATTTCTGGGAATGACAATTAGAGGGTCTTTGAGAATGCCCCCATGGGGTTCCAGCAAACACATATTCTTCCTCAATCCTTATCTGCCTTCATGTGATGCTGGAGCATCACTGCCAAGTCTCAGGCCTCTGATAGAATGAGGTGAGAGTCCTTTCTGGTCATTTTGCTGCCAGGGTTTAAGCCCTACAAGATTTAAGTCTGACTGCTTGCACGGTTCATGAAGATGTAACGAGTCTCTACCCCGAAGTGCCTTACTTATGATCAACTGGACAATCCGTTAATACCATTGCCTGACTTGTGTAGGTTATAGGGCCATGTGAAGCATTTCCTTAACAGAAATAAACACATTTAAAAAGTGAAATTAAAAAAAATGGAGAGAATAGTATCTTTTTTCCCTCATTAATATGTGGCTAGATGTATTTGTGTAAGTATTTATGTTAATGCTCACTTACAGAATTGCATTTTGGAATTATTTAGCGATATTTCATATCATTCCCATTGTCAAACTAATTTAGTCTAAATAAACTAAAGCAATTCTGGCCTAACCAGGAATCATCTGTGTTCCAGCTAGCTTTCAAAATTGGGAAGGCCTAGTAGATTCATATGTAACTTCTAAAAGATTTGTTAAGCTTATTAATCATGCTTAAATTCTATCAAAGGAAACATTGCTTTGCACAATTATTCCCTTCAAATTGTTCTCGTACTTTTGAAGCCATATTTAGTTAATATTTTGGTGGATGGTGGATTGGCAGTTAACTTCAAGTTACATTCTGTGGTAGGTCTGAGAAGTAATAAGATCTGCTTCCTTCACTCAGGACTCCTAGAGTCCATGTAAATAAATAAGCATAATACCATGTGGGAAGTATCCTCATGGATGAACAGGCAGAACTGAGTGGGTCACACAAGAATAGATGGTCAGTTCTAACTGGGCTGGAGTTGGCCAGGCAAGCCTAAAGGGGAAGAGCCTGAGCTGGGCCCTGGTAAGGTGTGAACAGCAGGGGAAATCTCTTTCCAGGGAGAAGGGTCTGCATCAAAGTCCAGCCTAAAACTTTCTCTCACCAGCCCTGTGAGAGCCGCTGTGCCACTTTAGCCAAGATTTCTCACCAGTCAACTGTGATTACCTGCCTTGCAAAATTGCTAGAAAGATTCTATGAGAGAATATACATGAAAGTGCATTGATAACTACAAAATACTCTTCAGATGTAATGCAGTCTTAGAACACTAAATGTTTTCTTTTAACTTTCAGAAGATCTTTGAAGATCCTATGCTTATATGATAAATGTGTGTGTGTATGTTCATATAAGACATAACTGTTAATGTATTTCTTAAGTGAGAGTAAAGTATCATAAGTAGAACACATAATAATAACTGTATTATGGTTTAAACACAGTAGCAGTTAATTTCTCTCCCATGAAAAAGTCCACAGCGAGTGGTCAGAGTAGATTTGTTTTTCAACATGTTTATAGCTGTGTGAGTCCAGGAAAAAATAAAAAATAAAAAGAAAGATATTTCACTGGTTTGATTCCCCAGCCAGGGCATATAACCAGGTTGCAAGCAGGTCTCCAGCCAGGTCCTTAGCTGGAGGCAGGTGAAAGGCAACCATACATTGATGCTTCTCTCCTTTTCTCCCTTTCTCCCTCCCTGCTCTTCTCTCTCTGAAAATAGTAAAATCTTAAATAAATAAATAAATAGAAAGATTTGGGGGTAAATGTCTTGCAGTCTTTTCCACCATCAGTAGTTGTTTCTGTCTAATATATGTGCACACTTGTTTATACTGCAGGCCCCATGTGACATCTACTCAGAGCAGAAATAAATTTAAACAAATCACACACATATACATAAACCCAAGAATGTATTAGCTCCTCTTTTACAAAAGCAGTAATGTGTGTGAGGTTTAGGGAAGACCAAAACCAATTAAAATGGCTCCAGCAGAGATCACCTTTTCTTATTTTGTCTATAACAACAATAAATCAGTCAGTAAAGGAAGCAGATGCCGAGAGCAAGCACGAGACTGGTAGGTGGGAAAACCAGGGAATAGGCTCTCTGCAACCTTACCTTTCAGAGTCCTATCATCACCTTCCCTCTGCTCTCATGCTTTCTCCTGACACCTCCTTCTCTTTGTTCCTTGCCCCTGGAGAAGGTCTCCACTGTCTTCTCCTCCTTCAAGCAGCCCTGACCACCCAGGGTTTTCACGGCAAAAAAAAAAAAAAAAAAAAAAAAAAAGATCATGCCTTTTCCTCTCTGCACGCTGAATGTGCCAGATGAGCACGATTCCCAGGAATATCAATTATTTAAAAACATTACTAGATCTAAGACAAAGGAAACCAAGTTCTTGAATCTGCTTAGGATGTGGCCATTTCATAAACTCCTGCCTTTCAAACACAGAGCTCTTTGAAAGAGACTCCAGCTTCTTGTATTGCTCAACACCTTACCACATACTGAGAGTGGAAAAGAAGACAAAAGCTGTGCTTGCAGAAGGAAGGGGGAAACCCACAAAGAAGCCAACCTGACATTTATCCGTGTGAGTGCTTTTGTTTTGGTGACATAACATACCATGTCAGTTCCTGGCATGCTTATTTTTTGGCTTGCCTGAAGTAACAACAATGCCAGTTACTAGAAATGCACAAGCTATAAATGGTAACTGATAATATTATTGCATATTTTTAATGGCTTGAAAAAATGTTTTCAGAAAACTGCCTTGGAGGCTCTAGTTTCAGTTCTGTAAATCAAGGGGTGATAAGATTAAGCGATGTCCTCTGCTCTCCTGTGCCAAGGCACCTCCAGCATCTGACCCAGCTTCTGACTGTGAGGCAGCCTCTGGCCTCATCTTTTGAAACAGAAGTTTTGGGGAAGCCTGGGAGGAGGAGGGAGGGCTGGAGGCATCCACAGAAGTTTTGGGGAAGCCTGGGAGGAGGTGGGAGGGTCGGAGGAGTCCTGAACTGCAGCCAGTCTTCAGCTGCTGCAGGGCACTGGCCTCAGTTGACTGCTCCTGGTAGGAGGCTGTTTGGCCCCCCATGCGCTGATGGATTCAGTGCTAGAACATCATCGTTAACCCTTGGCTGTATGTGAAGATGAGAGTTCTCAAGAGTATGCCTTCATATATTGCATCTGCTAAGAGCAGTTGCTAATGGTGCCACCTACATCTCCATTTTAGCACTGGCACTGGGTTTTCTCCAGAACCCATAAATAGGTAGTTCCTTAGTGAACTATTTGATATGGAGAGCTTTTTGAAAGCAGCTGAAAGCCCCCATCTCTGGGTTGTTAGTTAGTGGGAAGTATCAAAAAGTTTCTGACCTTGACCAAGGGAGTCTTTTACTTTCTTGAACGTGAATTTCTGTCCTGAAGATCACTTCTGATTACATTGGTGGCATGGGTTGTGTCAATAAGGTCTCTGGCCAACCTGTATCTATGTTCAGCCTCCCTGAGACCACCTCTGATAACATGCATATGATTGCTTCCTTTAAAAGGACCATTTGGATGCCTCTCTTCTTTCCCATCACCCTTCCTACATGTGGTAGATGCAAAGGAATAACCAATTATGTAGACTCATCTTGGTTTGAGATGATCAGCTTTTCCATTAGTTAGTAGAATGGAAATTCTAGACGTTGAACAGGTGTACAATTTCCATCAAAGTAAAGCTGTTGTTTTTGTACCTTTATATAAGAGATAAATTTGGATATCTGGATACTAAACTCCACTAAAATGCTTTGCAGAGACTGGGGAAAACTTGGCTAAAACGAAGTAGAAGATTACTTCTATGAGCCTTGAGAAAATCAGATAAACTTCCTGTTTAAAAACATTACAGGAAAACCTTCATTTCCATAAAATTTATTGAGAATTTAAAATATTTTTTGCATGAAAAAAATCCAATTTTATAACTTTAATGGTCTGTGAGGGGGAACATCTGGCTGAGGATAGTCAGGCTTACTTCTTTTTCCCCTTCTGCTACTTGTCTTTTTGGCTTTTCAATGTTGGCCAACCAAAGGCTGATGGAATTCACACTCAAGTTATTCTGCTACTTGCTAACAACTCGGGAAAAAATTGGTGGGGAAAACGTTTGAAATCTATGATTTAAATGAAAATGTTAGGTATATGGATTTAATTGAATTATTCCATCCCTTCATCAGGGATGGGCATGGAGCCTGCCCCGGCTTAGGGAGTGCTTAATTTGACCTCTTTGTGAAGCCTCCCCAACACGGTGGGCACATCAAGACTCTCACAGGCTACACCTGCTGCCAAAATCTGGCCTCTTCCTCAGATGCTACTTATGTTCTTACTCCTGTTTGTATGTCTCATCTCTCCAACTAAATATTTAGATGCTTGAGGTCAGAACCTGTCTTAAACCTATTTCTTATATAATACTTATCCAAGCCTTGTACTTAGTGTATTTCTAAAAATGTTTGTTGGATGAACAGATAAAATTGGAAACTCATGAAATCTTCCCTAACCCCTTACTTTTTTTTTTACCCCATGTTTATACCTCACAATTTACCCTTAAGAAATAAAGCATATTTATTACTTTTTGTTTCTTGATTAGTAGAAATGGGGAGATTGAAAAATATATATGAAGATAAGCAATAAAAAATCAGCTATAAACTTATGCCCAAATAACATCCACTGTTATTTAGTATATTTAGTATATTTCCTAGCAGTCATTTTTCAGTTTTTTTGGGGGAGGGTGGGGGTTCTCTTGTTGCTTATAAACATACTATATATTTTTAAAGATTTTATTTATTATTTTTAGAGAGATGGGTAGGGAGAGAGGCAGGGAGAGAGACAGAGAGAGAGACCAATGCATGATTGCCTTTCACTTACCTCCAGCTATGGATCTGGCTGGAGACCTGTTGCAACCTGGCTATGTGCCCTGGCTGGGGAATCAAACCAGTGACCTTTGGGTTCACAGACCAGCACCTTATTCACTCTGCCACCAGCCAGGGCTTCGTGTAACATTTTTTACTTAAAATTACAATATAACATTTTTGCTATGTCTGTAGGCATTTTTGGTTATGTTATATTCCATCATATGAATACACTGTAATTTACTAGTGAAGCTCCCTTTCTTTCTTTTTTTTTTTTTCTCACTTACCTAGGGACATTTTTTCATTACTTTTTAGAGACAGAGGAGGAGAGAGAGAAACAGCAACATGAGAGAAACATCTATTGGTTCCCTCCCATACACTTCTGGACCTGGAACCAAACCTGTAACCCAGGTATGTGCCCTGACCAGGAATCATACCTGCCATCTTTTTGTTATGGATGACACTCCAACCAACTGAGCAGTTAAGCTCCCTTTCAACTTGCAGGGCCAACTCAAGTTGAAAGTTTAGTGAAGCCAAACAAGAAGAGGAATATTTGTGATACAAGAATGACATAAATTAGTATAATTCAAGGTAGACAGTGATAAGTGCCAAAGGCAGGGTGAATATGGAACTGTAAAGAGAGAATTATCTCTGGATGGACAATTGAATAAAGCCTCATACGGAAAATAGTATTTGAACTGGGGACAAGGGAGTGGTAAAAGTGATAATGACTTTAATGTTTCACATACTGACCAAGTGATACACTATACCAATCATTTTACATGAATTATGTCATTTATTCTTCCAAACCTCTGCTCTTTTCACTTAGTAATCACAATGTGATATTTTTCTTGTGTCTTAAAACATTTTTGGTTATCTTATATCCCATCATTTGAATTCCATGCATTCTATGACATGAATACATCATAACCTATTTATTATTAGGCTCCTTTTAAGTTAATTGAACCTACTCAACCTAATTAAGCAAAACAAACTTGTTACAGTTAATATAAGGTATTTTCATTCCCATTTCACAGACAAGAAAACCAAGGCTTAGAGGTTATATAAACTTGCTCATGTTCAATTAGGATTTTGACACATGGAAAGGAAGAATGAGGGTTGCATTGGTTGGTGGGACAGAGAGGGGTAACCTACCAAAATGAATAGCTTTACCAAGAGCATCAGTAGTCACATATGTCTATACAATGTCACTACGAGTCTGCTCCTTGGGGTGCATTTCTTTAGGACCTGCCAGATGGAGGAGACAGGAAATAACTACCTTTCACGGTGCCTCTTTAATGTGGTTCCTTAAACAGCCATCTGTGCTACCCACTGCAAGGAACTGAGGATTTCAAGTCATCTCTTGAATCTTCTGTGTGACAGTTTCTCCCATAACGGCTCCTTAGTCCAAGATCAAAGGCCACCAGACATTTTAACATGGAGCCAACTTTTAATAAGTGATTTCACAAAGATGGGTCATTTAGGTGACATCAGGGGAACACACACATATGCAAAATAAATTTTTCAGCTCATTGCCATCTTTTAAAATGTAATTCATAATCTGTTATAAAAATGAGTGTTGGTCAAACTGACACGCTATGATGAGCTGGTTGTCCTCACTATCTACCTAAGACACAAACATTTGTTGGGGACAAATGTGTTTAGGACTTTGCAGAAAGCTCTAAACACTTCTCTCTCGGCTCATTCTTTCCTTCTAGAATCGTAACTCACAGTGCCTGTGGGAAAGGTCTAATTTCTTGGCTTCCCTTGGCTCACTTGTTGCATGCGGGGAGCCACCAACTGGAGGCGGCAGCCCCAGGCTGTTGGAATGACTGCAGTGGGTCTGTCTTTGAAGTCCTACCCTGCAGTTATCTCTCATTGCACCAGGCGGGCTGTAAGCAAGCCCGTTGCATGCAGCTGTCACCATTTAAGCTAGCAGGCTTTTGAAGATGTGCCGCCCCCCACCCCTTGTGAGGGGAGCCAGAATAGAACAAAGTGTAGTGTTCCCATGAAATCGTTTGACTGCTTGATAAGAGTGTGAGTCTGTACCTTTTCCCCTTGACAGGGGAGGTGGGGGAAGGCAGTCAGGGAGGAGAGTAAGGTAGCATTCGCCTCTTTGCAAATGTGAAACGCAGGTAGCTAGAAGCACCACAAGTCTTTTATTTTGGGTCTCGGCAACAAAATGGTTTGCACGTGGTAGAGATGCTGGTGCTGGCATTGCGAAGAAGAAGGTAGGGGAAAGTGGGTCTCAGAATTTCTGGAGAATTTGTCCCATGGCCTTTCCCATACAATATTTCTCACCTCTTCCCCTCTGCGTTCAGAGCACAGTTGGGACCCCAATCCTCCCGCTGCTGCAAAACATATGTTCTCAATGAGTGGTGAGATAATGTCGTGGCCGTTGAGGCAACAAGCGCTGGCTGCGGTTTTGTATTTCCTCACCGTGTCTTTATCACTTGACAAGTGCATTGTGTGTTTCACCCCTGGAGTGTGAGCTAGGACAAATTTTTACCACCTCCTTTCCCCACTCTCAGGCCTCATCTCTCAAAAGAATCAGAAGGTGGCTGCCCAGGGGGCTCTGCCTTTGCGGTGCTTCCTTCTGGGTTGAGATTTCTCTGTCGCTGCAAATAACGCACGTGGAGGACTGGCACTTGGCTTCCGCAGAGCAAGTCTGTGAAACAAAACTAGGGACAGGATCCAGGCGGGGGACAGGATCCAGGCGGGGGCCAGGCACAGGCTGTGCGCTTGGGGATCTGACTTATGCTTTCCCTGACCAGTTGTCCCCCTTGCCGAGCCGCCCCTGTGGCTGACTTCACAGAGGAGCCAAGCAACCAAGAGCAAATTGCTCATTTTTGCAAACAAAAATACAGGCAGTAGGAGGGTCTGTGAATCTGAGTTACAAATTGCTGTCAGGTCTGGAGGGGAAGTTGGCAGCAACTTCTCTGGGCTGGAAAGAAGCAAAGGAACCTGAAGGGAAGAGACCTGTTGTTCACACTGGAAGGACAGTGGAGGAATTCCTGGTATGAGAGTTGTCAGCCTCCCTCATCATCTGCAGACACCATGTGGCTGGCCCCTTGGTGGCCTGGGAGATTACATAAAGGGTTGGAAGGCTTGCAGTCTTTAGGAAGGATAAACATCTTCCTTCTGCCTCCAAAGTGGTAGCAACTGTGGTTCCAGGATGCGAGGTTTCACAACAAAATGAGGCCAATGCTCTTGGCATTGTATTACCTCCAGGAAGATCCAATCAGCTCTCATCAAACACCAATTTTCTTGTTTATGGATACCCAGACCTTCATTCTTCCCTTCCTATTAGGCAGAACCAATACAACAACATTCAAACTAGACAATTTTTCTATTTATAAGCATTTTATAGAAAAGGGTTGGTTGCAGGAATGATTCAAGCTACTGACCGTAATTAAGTTTTCAGACTCTGTATGCAGATAAATGGCTTTGTCCCCTTGGAGAGAAGCCTGAGAGGAATCAAATGGGTTGGCCAAGCAGGTCCCAGGTGTCCCCACTCCTTTCAGCATAGGCCACTGTGAAGCCAAAAAGAGGGTTAGACCTGTTCTTATTTTAGCATTTTTGGTCCTCAGATTAGGGTTGTGTGGGACTGGGTACCCTCTTGCCCAAAGCACATCACAGCCTTGGTGAAAGAACATTCATTGTTAAGAAGCACTTTGAGGGTAAAGACCACCCAGGATGAATAACTGTCTAAGTCTGTTGACCCTATTTTTCATATAAGGGATTGAAGAGGCAAGAGAGTCATCTTGGGAGAAATGACTGGAGACTATAGGTCACACTTACGACTCACTCTCTATTGACTCGTGAAAGAAATTCAGTGGGCTCTGTGCTCCAACCTCTCATTCACATACTTCAGTTTCATTAGTTATGTCAGAACTAGGCCACGAGAATCTGGAGAAAAATCTGAGTTTGAATTCTAGATTTGCCCCTAGATGGATATGGTTTATCCTTTCTTGAAACACAGTTGTCTGATCTCTAAAACTGAGACAATCATATCTGTTATAGAGAATTGGTGCCTAAGCTAAGCTAAGGTATCTTAGCACCATGGTAGAGATATAATAAGTACCCAACAATTATAATCTCCTTTTTATCCTCCCACCATTTCCCCATGTCCAAGATCAATTCAGAAAAGGCACTGAAATATACATTAGTTATTTGAGACATAAACCCCGAGGTCAAGAGAAATGAGAAGTCAGTCTGCAAGGACCAGAACAGGCATCATGCCTAAAGCCACACAATGACCTCCTGGGCCCAACATCCAGCACGGGTATTTGAAGCAAGGCCTGAACAAGTGACTCAGTGGTAGCCAGGCCAGTGGGTGCTTTCCATGAGGAAAGCTGTGTAGTTTGGAGACTCATGCAGGCTGTCCAGTATCCCTGGGGAGGTAGTAGAAATAGGGAAAAGAATAGGTCAAAAACTGACCCCTGGGCAAATGGGGTATGAAGTAGGACTTATTCCCCAACTGTTGGGGGATTTGGGATTCCCCCAACACGAAGAAATTCTGACCCTGTTAGTGACTTAGGACTTCAAATTAAAAAACACACACACACACACACACACACACACACACAATGGAATGAAGGAGATATGGCTTAGCTACAGTACAAGTCAACAGTGTTATATGATTACAAATCCTAGGTAGCATTAGTATTACGAGAAATATCTACCTATATCTAGAAGGACAGAGTAGAGCCCACTAGTCCTGCTTCATCAGGGTGTGCAAAGACAACTGGGCACATCTATAGGTGAGCAATAAAGGTAGGGAAGAGACAGCAAGCTGAACTACCTGGAAAAATGTTGGAAGAAACAGGAAACAGAAGATTTAGAAAAAAAACAGCAAGAGTACAGAATAATTATCTTCAAATATTTGAAAGTGTACTAGTCAGGGCTCATGGTTGCTAACAATAGAAACTGAGTCTGGCTCCCTTAGAAATTTGTTGTGAGGTTACTAGGTGAGTTGAAGGATCATCAGAAGATGGGAGATCCTGACAGGGAAACATCCAAGAGCCAAGAGACTGTCAGTGGAGGACAGGCCATGGTCCTGCTGTGAGAACCATCTAGTTAGGGTGCTGCTGGGCGCCACCTCCACTACACACTGTGGCTACTGCTGCTGGACCCTTCTCTGCTTCCTCACATAGTTGTGGACTGTGCCTGCCCCTCCCTGTCACATAGTAAAAACCCTGCTCAGAGCTTCCACCCGGCTACATGATCATGTGCCAGAGTGTAGAGAGCACAGAAGGAATGCCCCATCACCTTCCGCTTCCCTGGCGGAAGGCAGGGAAGGCAGGGAGGCAGGGCTCTGCCTTACTCTAAGGCTCACACCATTGAGAATAATTCCCAAGGAAGAGCTAGGGTCCTAGTCAGACATGAACAAATAAAAAAGAAAATCCTGCAAATATACACCAGAAAATAGCAATGTGTGTAAAACTATAAGAGATAAGAAAAAGAGTATTAGATATGTTTAGTTGGGAAGCAGATATTTATTTGATTTCAAGACATTTTTCTAATGAACAAAACTGAGCCAACATGATTGAGTTGCCTTTGGTTGTAATGAGTTCCCCGTTCCTAGCAGAATGCAAAAAGAGGCTGGTGACCACTTGGTGGAAGTTTTTCTCTGTAATAATACATTTTTAGTAATAAATCACCTAGTGATAAACCAATGTATTTATTTCTAAATTATTCTGTCTACATTGGAACCAAGAAGTAGAATAATCTAGAAATTGTCTGTGGATCTTAACATGTTTGCTCTTAAATCCTAGACCTCAAAACAGTTCACATGTGTTTGGATACAAGTATGGAAAAAGCTATGGAGGGTGGTAGGGTAGCGAACAGTGGGCATCTATTTCCTGCTTCCCTGGGAGAAGTCAGTCATCAAAGCCAGAAGCTGGCAGGTTGGTCAAGTGGGCAGTTTCTGATTTCTGTGGTCCCTAAAACTTCCCACAGACTGGTAGTTGGACATGGACTAGGAGTAGAGAAAAGGGAGAGTAAATGCTTCTACTGCTCCTGATGCCAGAATAGACTTCCACCCTCCTGCCGCTTCTTACCCCAAAGGGAGGCACTGTGGCTGACTGCACCTGGCACCCAGGGAGTGACATCTGGGGTCACTGCTGTTTGGCCACCCCTCTGCCCAGTTCCTTTACTGTGCGTGCTTTGGTCAACTTCTTCTCTTTTGCCCATAAATATTTACAGCTCCTACATGCCCTCACAAAGTGGATTAATCTTAGCATTTTTCTGGGACAGAGACGTCCCTGTCCAACCTTAATCCTAAGAAATAGGCAGAAACAGCTTTTAAAAAATTTATACTGAGCGAGCTCAGGAGAGAAACAAAAGAAGGGAGGGAGAAAGAAGGAAAACATATGTTTTGTTTATTTATTTATTTAATAAAAGATTGTATTTATTATTTTCAGAGGGGGGAAGGGAGGAAGGCAGAGAGGGAGAAAGACATCAATGTATGGTTGCCTTTCACCTGCCTCCAGCCACAGACCTGGCTGGAGACCTGGCTTGCAATCTGGTTATGTGCCCTGGCTGGGAATTGAGCCAGCGACCTTTGGGTTCGCAGGCCAGCACCTTATCCACTGTGCACCTTTCCAGCCAGGGCTGGAAAACAAATATTTTAAAAAAAATTATACGTAAGCCAAATTCTGTTCAACATCAGTGAAGCAAACTAGGAAAATGGGCCTTGCTGAAGGGTGGTATCAGTAGTCAGGTTGGGGTGTGAAAAAAGTGGGCAAGTCCAAAAATAGATAGTGCCATAATCTCAGTTTCAGAGAATTATGCAAAGTAACTTTCACCTTCTTCCCCAGGTAAGGGAAAGAAGTGGATTCCTTGCAGTCTTTAAGACATTCTGGAAGTGAAACCACAGTATAGAAGTTTCTGAGCAAAATTATTAGTGGGGATAATTACCATAATCATCCAAGTTTTATTTAGATTCATATGGGATCTTAAGGAAAAGAAATTTTATAGCAGTTGAACTGCCAGGTGCTCCTTCCTTGCAAATGTTAAACTGCTTGATGTCTCTATCTTTTTAGATATTCACCATTTTCTGTTAAGAAATGCCTTCCCTGAAATGTTGACTGTTAAGGAAATTTATCTTTTCCTTCAGTCTTCACAGGAATGTAGGTGATTAGCCACGGAGCCTTCTCTGTCTAGTGCCAGGCATCGGTTGCCTAGCTCTGCTGAGGCCATTTGAATGGGCCTGCAGAATAAGCTTTAGAAGAAACAGCAGCTCAGTTGGGCTGCAGGAGCCCATTGTGTTGAGTTCAACAGTGGAGAGAGTCTGGCTGGTGGCAGAGAGGTGTGGTATTAATGACAATGATGGGATAGTAGCCGGAGAGGGTAATAGCTCACCGGACCCTTTATAATTAGTATTCCTTATTACATTCTAATTGAAGATTCTGAACATTTTAAAAAATTGAAGTCTTTTCATTTTGTTGGCAGCAGAAGACATTTAAAATTTTAAATCTAACCATTGTCGGGAGCTCTAATGTATATAACAAATAATATCTACAATTTACACGACCAGTGCTCTAACTCCTGAGCTCTAGAGCCCTCACATTAATGTCTAAAATTTATATAGCATTTTTCATGCACTGGGTTTTATGTATTGATTTATTTACTCATAACATTCTATACAGAAGTATTATTGTCATCTCTATTTACAGGTGAGGAAATTAAGGGGCAGAAAAGTCAAATCACTTGCCCAGGATTATGCAGCTGGTAAAGAGTGGGGCTGAGATTTGAACCCACCCCGGCAGTCAGCTTCAGAACCTTCTTGTGCTTATGCAGGAGTAGAAGACTGTGGGTCTTGGCATGATTCACCCTTCCCTTTGTAAAATACATCAGGCTCTGTAAAACAACTCAAAAGCTATTCATACAGTTCAGCTCTCTCCTTCTAGCTTAGGAATGAGGAAATCAAAACCCAGAGAGGTAAAATGACTTCCCTAAGGTCTCACAATTACCAAAAAAAAGGGGGTCACATATCCTCTTTTTAGATTAAGAACTCACTTTATTCTCCTCTCCCTATAGGCAGACTATATATTTTCTGTTGAGAAAAATGCCTTAAGGCTGTGTAAGAACACCCAAAAGAGGGTTTAGGAGGAATTGAGAGTCTGATGAGTGTCAAGAGCAGTTTGAGAGAAAAAAAAATTAAATCATGTTTTTCACTTCTTCCTACTTCTTAGATGAAGCTCAGAGTAAGAATGGTGCAAATGAGACTTAAGTCATAAACAATTATTCTTCTATTCAACAAATAATGATTGAGAACCTACTGTATGTTGAAGCTGTACACACAATGGCACATACCATGTGTCATGTACTAGGTGTGGGGGCACAATGAGAGTAAGTCCAGTTCCTGCCATCTTTGAGTTCATATTCTAGAATCTGTGGGGGAACCAATTCACTTAGCGTGGAGATGGTCTTTACACGGCTTAGAGCCAGTCCGTATCCTGGTCAGCTGCCTCACACCTGTGAGCCTTTGGTCATCAGAAGATCAGCTGGGAGAACGGACGGCTTGGAACAAATCACCATTTTTGAGATGACCTTGTTTTCCTCACAGTGAAGCTTCAGGGTATTTGTTTAAAACATTTCACCTTAACAATTAAAAATGCTGTTACTCATTTCATATTTGCGTAGTGAGTACCTGCAACATCTTTTATTTCTATGGGAACATATACACATCTTTCAGGTATTGCTAACATCTTTTTCTGTCCATTCACTCTCAGATGATGGTCTATTACCATGGATAAAAAATACATAGCACTTTATAGTGATCAAATCTTTTCTTAGAGCCTGCTAATGATAGAGACGTTAGTAACAGAGATGTGGTGATTAACAATGTTTTATTTTTATGTGGACTAAACTCATACATATATGTATATATGCTCATTCAATAAATATTGAATAATCTTGTGTTAATTTGGAAGCTTTTGATTGTAAAAAAATGGAAACTCAATGTAGCTTATGCAATGAAGGCCAGGGGCATTTCAAGCTTCAGGAATAGTCTGACCACGACAGTTTCTTTACTCTCCTTTCAGCCCTGGTTCTCCTCTGGGTACTACCTTTATTCTCAGACTTTTGTTCTCCTACTAGAAAAATAGCTCTTCTACTTTATAGCTCATATCTGCACACTACTCTATGTAGAGTGTGAAAGAATTTCTCCCTTCATCAGCAAAGTTCTGGACTTCACTCCTATTGGACCAATGTGGGTTCTGTGCCACATCTAAAACAATCACTGTGGATAGAAAATTGGGATTCTACTGATTGGTCTGCACTATTTAGGGTCCACCCCTGGATCAGGAGTCAGAGGGCTTGTTCATTTACACACTCAACAAGTAGATTTTGATCTGAAACCCATAATTAGAGGAAGTACAATGGGTAGGTTCATGATGAGGATTTACAAGCTTCTTATTTGATTATGCTTTAGAGTTTCAGTTAGAAACAATTAAGCTCTGTAATATATAGAATATATTTAAACATTCAGATAAATTGAAATAAAATAATTTATTTAGGTAATGACATTGTAGCTTAAGCTCAAGTCTTGGCAAAGCAGAGTGTGGGGAGAACAGAACACCATTGCCGTGTGGCCACTGTCCCAAATGCCTGGAAAGTTTCTCTGTAACAGGTGGGTTGGCACAGTCTGTCAGCCTGGCAGTCTGCACGTGGGACAGGACAATCACTAGTGGGTCCACAGTGACTTTGAGGCTGGAAAGGGGATGAGAGCCAAAGGTGGCATCCTGAAAATTCTGCTCCTCAAGAGGAACTGGGGGTATGCATGTTCCATCTATTCAACAGGAACAAACTGTATGTTTCACTGAAGCATGCTGTGTCCTGAAAATCTTTACATTAATGTCTGAGTGACGCCAGTGAGCTGCATTTTATAGATTTCTAAATTATATGATGCTAGAGCATAAACAGTGATCTTTGTCTTATTCGCAGCAAAGATGGGTAGAAAGAAAGCACATGAAGTTGGATGCTCTAGAGTAATAATATCAAAACATATTCAGTGAAGTTCAGTAAAATTCAGTCCCCTGCCTTTAGTCCAGCATTACCAGTAGTATTACTACTATTACTATGACTATCACTGCCATGATGCGCAAATTGTCCGTCACCTCATTTTGAGATTCTTGGTCAACTTTGTGAGAACTGACTGCAAAGGTGCATAAAATTAGGTATTAAGGTTGAAAGAAAAGAGTAAAGGTTATTCCATTTACATTTCATTCCACTTAATTGAGAATAAATTGTACATTTTCCCTATGAATCATAATTATAAAATAGGTAACTTGATATAATATTTCCCTTTTACTATGCTTACTAAGACACTATAGTGGATAATAATAATGGACCTCAGATAACTCAAGGAGCTAGAAGGAGAAATCTTACAGAGGAGAACAGGATGCATTCCATAGCCAAAGGTAAGAAGATCTCATCATTCTGGCTATGAGAACTGTGGATGTCCTCAAAGGAACAAGGAGACAGTATTCTACACTATTCAATGTGCTTCTGCGTTAACCCAGAAATCCTTTGTTAATGACCAGATGCATAGTAACCACATTTAAAATTCCAGAACATTACAATTCTTTATTGGAATAAAGAATTTAAAAGAAAATGGGGTTGGGGGGATGGTGCAAAAGCTATTAAGTGGAGCTTTTAGAGTCATGGCTGGGTGCTATTTCAAAGCAAACATATCAGTGTTCCTCCAGTTAAAGTAGATAGAATCCTCTGGTCTCTTTGGGAGTTGTCTTTGGAATACAAAATAGGAATTTTGTTTAGCGTTTTTAGGTGTGATGTTTTGAAATTTTTTTGCCAACAATATTTTCAATGCAATTGCTTTTGAACGGAGTGGTGAAGATGCCAAGTTAGGTTAACAGATCAACCATAGAAAATTCAAGAAGGTCCTTTGCAAGGTGAGAGGGCGTCTGCGGCTTTGCCATGTGGTTGTGCGGCTCCACAAGTTGCTCTGCCCGTTTTGCAGGGGTTTGTGGTGTATTTGCTGACACTTCGGTGGCTGCCGGCTGAGGACGGGTCCTCCCGCGGCTCAGCCAGCTTGGCACACACTCAGCTCCAGGAAGCCCACACGGTTTCACAAAGAGCAGGTGGGCGAGAAAGCTCAGCACTGCGGGGCACACCGTGCAGCTGCGAGAGGTGGAATTCCCCTCAGAAGAATCAGCGCTGCTTTGAAAATAAATTCATCATTAAAATAGCAGGATTTCTGAGGCCACAGAGGCACAGGGGGCTTGATTTGTTTCAAATTAACTCTTTATACTCATCTTTCATTCATCCTGTAGGAGAATGTCTCTGGTTTTTCCAGAGAGGTGACACAAATAATCCTTGACGTCTTTTCAAGGAGGAGAGTGAAATGTTGGAGCACTTAGGCCACCGCATCTGCTTTCTATTCCTAGCCCCTCGCTGCAGTGACGCATGGCCCGGAGGGACGCTGGCTGCAACTCCGGCATTCTGTTTTGCTCCATGTTCATTTAGCATTTAGCCAAAGAGAGGTGTGCTTTTCCCCGGAAGGAGGGTCCCTCCTTATTCAAGGGGCTGAAGGGTAGGTGGCGGAGTTCATGGTTTCACCCCCTCTTGCCTTCCCCTTTCTTCCCCCCTCTGCGAGTCTGTGTTCTGCCCACATCCCCTCACCCCCTGGACTTAAGAATGGCCTCCCTTCTGTTCTTCTGGCTACTAATTTAAAGCCTTTCTCTTCCCCGCCTTGGAAATACCTGATAACTTCTGCCTTCTCTGAGGGAGGCAATATATCTGTTAAAAAAGGCTCTCCTCCACAGGTCTCATAAACAATGAAATGCTGAACAGGCTGGCCTGTGGACCCCTTTCGGGATACTTAAGTGGAGTTTCCTAATCCTCCACGGCAGTAACCTGGCCCGAGCACGGTGGCCTGCTCATCGGCTGTAGCTCCTCCAGCACTTTGATCTCAGGCCTTCATTACAGCTCATTTCAGCATTAAGGATGATCTGAATGCATGAGCTCTTTCCTGCCTAATAAGTGCCATTCATATCCATCCTCAGGAGTGGCCCGCTGGAGCCCCCAGAAAACTGGTTCACACCACACGCCAGAGAATAATAGATGAGCTTCAAACACAAGTGGAAAACAGGGGTTTTGTTAGCCAAATGAACCTTTGAATGAAATGCTTTATCAAGGCCAGGAGCCTCATCTTCAGGGCACTGTTAAATCCACCAGTTGCCCCTCTGAGATGAGTAAGTGTGATGATTTTATTTTACTTTTCTGGTGCAAATCCTCAGGTAGAGAAGACACTAACTCAGCCCACCGCAGCCTCGGCAGGGCTAGAGTTGATTTGGTGCTCATAAAGTTTGAAAACTTTCGATGTTTTTACCTGTCTTTCGTGTTTGGTTTGTCTGGAGTGAAGGGCGCCACTCCTAAAAGGAACCTACTCTTTTTTTTTTTCCTTTAAAGAAAAAAGCAATTGGATTTGGATTCAGATAATATCTGTGTAACTTCTAAAGCTGTCGAACAAAAAGTGGAACAGGTAATAATTAGAAGATGATAGGAGCCAGCACAGCCAAATGGAGGGAAAGTCTGGCACACAGTGAGGCCGCGAAAGCCACCACCTGATCCATTAACAGCCTTTGCCGTAATTATGTTTCTCGCTGGCTTTAAACTGGTGAAAGCACAAAGGAGACACTATTAAAGTCTTACATCCCGCAAAAAGAAGCTCATCCTGTATAACAGCAAGTAGTGTGCACCAAAGTGGTAGCTCAATTAGCACGACCACAAATGTTAACTTAGCATTTAATAGGAACATTCAACACCATTGCAGAAATAAAGGATAATAAATGGTAGGTGGTGTTCCCATAAAGCCCCTAACCAGCTCTCCTTGTTGCTATTTTGTTGGTTCATTTTCTCCCAATCTTCTGGACCCTTTCCCCCTCCCCATTCAGGTCTCCCCTGTCTACCCCCTCCAGTTGCCCTCACGTCTTATGAAATGGCCTTCATGAGAGGTGTCTGAGGGACAGTGCCATGGGCCATGGCCAGGTCTCCCTTCTTGGGCAGGAGCAGGGGCTTTGTGGCAGCTTGTGGATAGGGGTAGAAAACTATGACTTTTAAGGACAGCATTGATGGGGTGGGGCTCTGTGTACCTAGGCTGTGCCACCTGCGCACCTGTTCCTCAGGGGCTTTGCAGATTTCAGTGCAGAAGAGCTTCTTCCCCTTCTTTCCACAGCTACAGGACTCAGAATGGCTGGTCCCCATGCATCACCTTCATTCCCATCAATATGTCAAGAGGGCTAAAGTTAAAATTAATAGCAGGAAGAGGAGATGCAAGACCCCCCTCACAGAGCCTTTCAATTAAGGTTACTGATTAGATCTCATATTTTCTTACCACATAAACAAGGGTAAGGGGTGGCTTATATGAGCTGTCGTTCCTTCCATCCTCAGCCGCTCCCAGCCCCATGTTTTTAATTTTGTTGAGCTCATAACTGTTGGAGTAGATGCAGAGCACCCAGGATGCGGCTTCTGCCTGGGCCGGGCTCCTTGGTCAGACCCGAGAAGGAGCAGATCCTCCTCTCTCTGTTCCTCTCTGACATGCCCATGGCCTTCCTAGAGTTCGCTCTCACTTCCTGCCCTGTGAAGACTGAGCTGCCAGGTTGGGTCAAGATTTACACACATTTTCATCCAACTATAATTTAAGGGTGCAGTTTCCCTTTTTACAACTCATTTAAAAGAAAAATGATTAAGACATTTGTGTATCTTTCATGACAATCTCTAGAACAAACTGTTGCTTTATTTTCTCTCTGTGTAAGCCTTGTAACGAACATGCTTCACTTGCCAGGACGTTTTTCTGGCTGAATTCATGTGTCTGTAGTCCTTTCAGGGCAAATGTCTTCGAAATAAGGTTGTTGCTGGGTCCAAATAATGGCCTAATACCATACAGCACAAACTAGTGCATTTGATTCCAAATAGGAAGTCTGTTAATAATCTAGCTTTTTAATAGTCACTCCAAGGCCTGAATGCCTTTGTTTGATTCCACACAGTTTATATTCATGAAGAATTCCAGAACTCTTCTACTCTTCCTATATAGATCGGTTACATTATACCTGAATAATTTGTCACATAACTCGGCCACAATGGGCTAAGAAGGTTGAGCAGCAAAGGGACCAGTGTACCCAGGCTTCGGCATCTCATGAGGCTGCAAGCAGGCTATAAGCAATTAGGACTTTTTTTTTTTTAACTAGTTGCTTCTGGTTCTATTACATATAAAGAGACCATTGCAATTTGCCATTCATTTCCTCCTCTGCTTTTGACGTTTGCATGCGAAATACAATAAGTTGAGGATGTGAAGTAGGCAAATATTATTATTATCAGTCTAGAGACCAGGAAGTTGAAACCCAGAGTAAATAAACTTAGGCAGGGTTGATAAATGAATACACATCTGAAACCTCCTGACTGCCAGCCCTAAGAAAATAGTGCCTAAGAACGGAGGCCAGAGCAGGCGGCTTTGCTTAAAATGCTGGCTTCCATAGGCATCAAAGCGTGGACCAGTCATTGCATCTCTCTGTGCCTCATTTTCTTCATATGTAAAAAGGGGTGAGACAGAACTGCCTCATAGGGTTGTTGTGAAGGTTAAAAGGGAGAAATGTATGAAGCCTTAAAACAGAATCAGTTTCATACATCATGAACACCCAATAAACACTTGTATTATTATTATCATTACTACTACTATGGATGAGGAAACCAAGGATTTGGAGGAATTTCCGTAAGGGAGCCACACAATGAGACAGACTTAGGACCACCAACAAAGCCATGTGCTTTCATAGCTTTTTTGCCCAACCCCTAGCCAGAGCTCTAACTTCATTTCCAAATACAAGTGTGAATTTCCTCAGAGCATTGCTGCTACTTAGGCTGGTCAGTTTTCTCAGAATATACATATTTTAAAGCAGGATTAGCTTGCAGAGGCAGTCAGATGGAGAGCTGGCATAAGGATTCATCCTCATACTGGTTCAAATGTACATTTTAATGTGGCTGAATGCATCAGGTACAGGGCTCTGTTTAATTGGGGAGCAAGTAGTTCCAGCAATATATTTTTCCTCAGGCTGATGCAGCTTCCATTGCTCTGAAGGCTGTACCGTTTGGAAATGAGTGAGCAGTCAGATTTCCCGACAAACATCTGCAATTCCAAGTCCATCGGTCTAGCAGGGCTCATAAAACAAGGGCCAGATTTCTTTTTCACTTGGTGTTTGCTCTACTCATTAATTATATTCGTATCTGCTTCTTTGAAGTTATTGAGACTATTGGGAAATGTAAAAGAAAGCTATATTGATTTCAGTCTGAATATCATTCCATCTTTATTTCCTTCATCTATGAGCTCCTGGCATGTTGACTGACATGTGGTGGTTGGTATAGTATGTCAGCACAGAATAGGGCATTATCAACAGAGCCCAGGCTCCCAGATCTGCAGTGATTTTGGTAAGAGGGTTTAGATTTAGAATGTCTGGATTGTATTCTATGAAAATCGCCACAGCCTTTCCTTTCAAAATCAATTTCAGTTGTCAAAAATAAATAAATAAAAATAAAGGAGGGGGAGGGAGTGCTGGTGAGTCACTTTGAAATCATATAGCTTATTTTTATCATTTTTAAAAAGCTCATTACTATCATTTTTCTCCCAAGGGAGCTGAGTTGACTTATAACCCCACCCTTCTTATCTCAACATGTGGCTAAGTTCATGAGGGAATTAAAATTGGGGGATTTTTTTCCCCTCCAGGAAAAAATGATAGGACATACTGAACTTCATTTTCAAGTTCAGCAGGAACTTGTTTTAGCCCCTTAAGTTTACTTTAAAATGCATACACAGCATCTCAGCTCATACTTCTCCCCATATTCACATATCTACCAAGGGCTTTAGAAGTGAGACCTACCTGGACACAGTTTTCCCAGCTGCAGCGCGGGCGCTCCACAGCATTGCAGGCAAGGTACGCTGCGTCGATCGTGAGTTCTTAGAGGGCCCCTTCCCCAATTTGTTCATCCTTGTATCCTAAGCACCTGGAATAATGCCTGGTTCACCGTATCTGCTCAATAAATACATATGTGTGAAGCGAATGAATGGGGATGTACCGGAGAGTGAAAGCTAGGAACCAGTGCTTTGGAGTCACACAGACCAACTGTAATCGGCTGTTCACAAGCTTGGTGACTTTGTTTACCCTGCTTCACTGCAACATCGCCGTTTGTGAAATGGGTGTCAGGACAGTGCCTGCTGCTTTAAGTTGTCTGGAGGCCACACGTGGAGAGAATCTAGTGGGCTTCTGCATGTGTGAATTCTCTATGCAAGGTTCTCTAGATTTTGGGGCCCATGAATTACAATTTGTCTTCCCAAACTGTGCTTCTATTCATACATGGGAAGTGACCCTCACCATTTAAAAAGGAAAAGTCCCCTGTCTTCCCTAGCATTTCATTAGTGGTGGGAGCAGCCTCTTCTGTGTCCCTGGCCAGGATTCATATCACTCCTGCACTGAGGATCTGTGTCATGTCATCTTAGGGGCAGCCAGGAGAGAGGAAGAAACTGTTTTCAGCTTGGATGACTGATGGCCTGGGATTATTATTCTTCGGGTTCCAGGACACAGTGCTCCTATTATTTCCAGAGAGCTTTCATTTATTTTTTCTATGTTGAAAGCTCATGCCAGTACAGTCGTCTGAAACCTCATGGCAGCATATATATGAGACGATCATATTCCATTCTCGGTTCCCCTAAACAGGGTGCTACTGTTGCGGAAAGGAAGTTCCAGAGGTAACTATTCCCTGCGACTCTTATGTGGTCAGCGGAACCGTCTTATGCAAAGTAGGCTTTGAAATGGCTTTTGCTGGCTGAAATATAGGAACGAGGCCGCTCCCAGCTGCCTTGTTTGCCCACCCCAGCTAGTATCCTGCCTCTCACCAGAGCCAACACCTGATATGCCAAGAGAAGACAGATCTTTCCTTTAGCTCTTTTTCCATCGACCGAAAGAAGCATCTTTCTCCCACCTCGTTTGCCCTTTCCAAACAGACTTGGGGAGTGAGACAGGGCTCTGGCAAAAGTGGGATGATGGAAAACCACTCTTGTACATGAGCTGGGAGTTGGCAATCCAAAGTAGATGAGGATCTTGGTTGCAGGGAGTCCAGATGTGCAAAATGATAAAAAGAAAGAAGAAAGAAAGAAAGAAAGAAACAAAGAAAGAAACAAAGAAACAAAGAAGGAAGAAAAGGAAAGGAAAGAAAAGAAAAAGGTGAAGTAGGTTTTATAAATGAGTAAAGAGTCCAGGGTGTGAGGCAAAAATACTTAGGGAGGGGTAGAGGCTGGGGCAAACTGCAGAATCGACCTTGTGCCCAAATGGGACAGCCACTGCTCCATATCAACTTGTTGTCGTGCTGGAATTCAAGCCTAGTGTGGTCAGATCTTTTGATTTTTAAAGCGAAGCCAAGAATTCAGTTTTTACTCGGTGAGCTCTCTGAAATCATAAACACGAACAACATATTTATTGTTTTTAAGTGGTGTGCAGACCAAAGAAAACATATCTCCAGGACTTCAGATTTGTCTGAGGACATTAATTCTACAGTTATAGGCTGAGTACCAACAATGTGCCTGACACAGTGTCAGGAGCCAGCAGATAAAAACATGCAAAAAACTTGGTTCGTGTCTTCAAATATTTTGTTAAGTGAAGGAGAGAGATGCAGAAATTAAATAAAAATAGAAAGTGCTGGAATAGTGCAAAATGATAGAGATCAATGGGACAATCAAAGAAAAGACTCTCAATTTCCAGGTAGGTGGTAGTCCAAGGAGAGTGTTCCTACCTACTGGCGTGATGAGGCAGGGAGGGGGAGGAGGAGGTGGTGGCAAAGGGAACAGCATTAGCACAGGCATGCAGATGGGGCCGTGCACAACACGTTTGGTAAACCAGGAGTGGGCTTGCCCAGCTAGTGTGCGGGACAAATGGCAATGATGAGACTGGCTCTGACTGGTGCAGTCTGACTTTTCTGAGTCCCAGGTTGATCCCCAGATGGCAGAACACACTTCCATGTACCACTGACAGTGGTACCATGGCAGCCTGAGTCTGCTGGAGAACCCACATGGACATGCCCACCTCAACCCATGCCCAGCTGCACCTGCAGTCATTCTGTCTCTAGCCACAATCTGCATTTCTAATCCCATTGTAATTTATCCATTCAGCATCTGGGCAGGTCAATGGCCCGCCATACCATGTAAACTGTGTTTACAGTTGTACAAAAAGAGCTGAATGGCAGCAGCACTGATTTTCACCAACAGCCGAAACTCTAACATTAGGTAATGGATTATCTTCTCCCTAACAGGTTTGAAGTACACCTCTGCCGAATTCATATGGACACCCATAATAACCTATGAATATGATTTGTCTTTACTAGTCCTATTTAATAAGAGGGTTGTTTTCTTTACTTTTCTGTGCTTTGCCTTTGTCCTCCTGCCCTTAGTTGTATGGGACATCAGACCATATCCTGATTGAAATAGATGTATATCACCTTATCTCACACCGGCTGTAACTATGGGGCAGTATGGCATGACGATTATATATCTGCTGTATTAGGGCTGGAATCTCTCGGCTCCACATCCGGGCTGTAGTGGGGGTATCAGCTGGTTACTCTACTGTTATGTGTTGAATCACGTTCCCTCTTCCTCCCGTGAAAGTCCATGTGCTGAAGATCTAATCCCCAATACCTAAGAATGTGACTGTATTTGGAGATAGGGCCTCTGAAGAGGTGATTCCATTAAAACGAGGCCAATAGATTAGGCCCTAATCCATCTGGCTACTGTCTTTGTCAGAGGAGGAAACTGAGGTACACAGAGGGATACCAGGGATGGGCACACACAGAGGAAGGGCCATATGAGGACATAGAAAAATGGTGACCAACAGCAAGGTGAGGAAAGAGGCTTTAGGAGAAGCCAACCCTTCTCACACCTTGATCTTGTTCTTGATCGCGATCTTCTCGTCTCCAGAACTGTGAGAAAATAAATTTCTGTTGTTTAGGCCTCCCCCTCAGTCTGTGGTATTTTGTTGTGGCGAACTAATGCACATACTCTCCCATGTCTGTTTGCCATGCAAACCTCACAGGGCTTTTATAAAGATAAAATGAGTGATGGTAAGGAAAACTTAGTAGTAGACACAGATATAGATGTGTTAGCTATTGTTAATTATAATATTATTATTTCCGGTGGCCCCAAGTCTAATAAAATAACAGTTTAATAAAATCATATCTTCATCTGGCCCACATCCTCCTCCAGCTCTATACTTGAAATAGGCAGTGTTTTCAGGGAGGCAAAGTAAATCAGATGAAAAAAGGTTAAGAAACATTTTAGCACGTAGACATCTGTGAGTGTGGAATATTTTTCTTCTTTGTATTAACTGGTATTTCTAGCCTTTACTCTCAAATTGGTCAGAAAAGGTTTCCTCTCTAGATTGAAGTAATAATAATCTCATTTGCTTCGATGCCGAAGCCCTTTGAAGTGAGAGAGAGGATGGAGGGCCCACTCAGCAGAGATTAGATCTTGTTTTAAACACTAGCTGCTCTGAGAATAATTTCCTTAATTAATATTCACAAGATATCATGCACTTGAGACTATATTTTCATGTAACCTACTTGCATGTAATTGTTCTTCGCTAAGGCTCTTCACTGTGTTTGCATCTTCCCTTTGTGTCAGTATTCAAGGAAATCATTTCCATCTAAAAGCACTGCTGAAGGGGGTGGTAGGCTCGCTTGCTGGGTCTCCCCTTCCGTGTGAGAGCAGGCACACAAGGGCTTTCATCTCATTTCTAAAGTTAATATTGTTTTGTGCTTAGTCCTATTCCTAACTGGATGCACATGGCTCCCAGACTCCCTCCCACTTTCTGGACTCAACGACCCTGATACTTTCAGGTGTTGCCCTTGTGTCATCTCCCACCACAAGGCAAAGCACTTATCAAAGCACCCTACAGCCTCAGTCGGCCTGAGGGTCTTAAAGACTCCAAAGAGCCACATCTGTGAACTGCAGCAGCATTGAGGTTATCATCATAGATCTGTGTCGGGCAATCACAGCTGAAGGGATTTTAGGTTATTCAAGAGTCGGCTTGCCCAGAGATGAGTGAAGGGAGCTAACAGGGCTTGGAAAGAAATCTTTCTGCCTGCCTAATTTCAAAGCCTTGCAAGTATTGCCTATGTTGCTGAGTAAATGAAAAGTTAAAAGTCTACCCTTCAAATGCATTTTTATAAAAAGTTTAAATAAATTTGCCCACTGCTTATGATCTGATCTCTCACCAGTGACTGATCTACATTTACAAAAAAATGCTTCTTTATAGTAAAAGAACGCCCACCCCTAATACACACATTTACACACAAAACTGGCAGGAATATTGTTTGCTAGTTTGTTTTTATAGCTGTTGTGTAACATTTTTTAAATAGCTGGTAAAAATTCTACCATTAAACAATCAATGGTTGAGCTTGTAGGACAAACTAATTTACTGTTATACAGGTGCAAAATAATTGATTACTTATATAATGTGTATTTTATTATATATTAAATATACTATATATTGATACATAAATATTAATTTGTATATTTATATTTATGTTTATACATAAATATATTATATACATTCATACAGATGTTCTATGTTCAATGGGTTGATCTACCTAACTACCTACATATATACGAGGTCTGTCCTGAAGTATCGGCCAGCAAACTGTTTTAATTATATTGACATTGGCTCAATATTTTCAGGATAGCCCTTGTACATTCCTTCCTAGATTCTGAAGTGCAAGACCCAATTTCTTTAGTGCTGATAGATTATAAAGTGTTATCATAGGGGGTGCCAAATATTGTCAAGACTTCTGTTTTGCATGGTTGCAGTTTCCTGATTGCTATGTTCAGCTGGCACATAACATCTGCTAGTAAGTCTCTCTTTCAAGCCATTACCCACCTAGGGGCTTCCCTGCATAAGGAACATGACCTAAGGACTGTCCCTGCACCCAGCTGAAGTTCACCACTGTCCAAGTTTGCATTAGCTATAGCACATAGTCCACACTTCCTGCTACGGGACTTCTGAAACCTCATCTATGAGCCTGGGCCCCTTCTCTGTGACAGGAGCACCTACCATCCACCTACATGGCTGTTGCAGTAATCCTCCCACCATTTTCAGATCTGTCCAGGTAAGCATTCAAATATCATGTGCAGGACAGTTTACAAAATAAGAAAACACAAGTGTCAGCAAATGTATAAACCATATCTGTTCAGCCTCATTCAACTGAAATAAAATATCACCAATCAGACTGTCAGCAATTAAAATGCTTGATAATGCTTCACGGGGGAGGTGTGAGAAAACAGCTACTCCTATATTGCTGGGAAGAATCCATTGGTACAACCCCAATGGGAAGCAATTTGGTAACACCATTAGACTTACAATGGCACATCTGCTTTGACAACCAATTCAATTTTTAGGGCATTATCCTGTAGGCATATTTTCACATGAGCTAACTGATATATTTAGATTACTCATGACAACATGATTTATGATAGAGGTTGGAATATTCAACAATGAGGAACTGATTAAGTTAATTGTGGGGCATTTGGCCAAAGGACTATCATGTAGCTACAGAAGAGAATGAAGAAGTTCTCTTCTAATACGGAGGATCTCAAAGTTATTCTTAGAAGGAAAAGAAATGAGGAGAAAACAACATGAAAAAAGAGGAAAGTGTGAGGGTGAGTTGGGGGCAGAATATAAATATACAATTGCTTGTATGTGTACAGAGAATCCTTGAAAATATTCCCAAGGAACTATTTATACTCATTCCTGGGGGTGGGGGATGGGGCTGGGCAGCTTCGGGATGAAAATAAAAACAAACTCTCAGCGTATGTCCTTTGGTAATTTCTGAATTTTTAAATAAGTGAAAGCATCACCTACCAAAAATAGTTGGTGAAATAAAAACAAAAACCATAAAAATCAAATGAACAGCCCTGGCTGTTATGGCTCAGTGGATTGAGTGCCAGCCTGTGAATCAAGGGTCACTGGTCTGATTCCCAGTTGGGGCCCATGCCTGGGTTGTGAGCCAGGTCCCTGATTGGAGGTATGCAAGAGGCAACCACCCATTGATGTTTCTCTCCCTCTTTTTCTCCCTCCCTTCCCTAAAAATCAATCAAAAAGGTCCCTGATTGGAGGTATGCAAGAGGCAACCACCCATTGATGTTTCTCTCCCTCTTTTTCTCCTTCCATTCCCTAAAAATCAATCAAAAAAGAAAATCTTTGTTAAAAACCATATGAGCAGTTTATTTCTTATGTACAAATTATTTGACACATGGTGAAACTAGAGAAGTTGGAGGAGTGAAATCAGAAATGTTAAAGGACTTGAGAGACTTATGGGTAGCTCTAAGAGTTGAAATCACTGAGCTTCTGTGTGATTTTTTTCAAAATATTTTTATTCTGAAAAAATAAGCCAGAGGGAGATTTAACAGCAATCCTGAAATACCAATAGATAAGTTGGAGTAGGGGGCAAAAGGTTGCCATTCTCCTCTGCTGGGTATTAACATTAAAGTTTTAAATTAGAAAAACATAGTGAGGCATCAGATCATCACTTGCAGACTTTCTAAAGGAAAAACAAACCAACATAGAAAATAAACAAGACTTGGCCGTACAATTACTGGACCCCTTCAGCCAGACTGAAGTGTTTGTGAGAACTTTGCCTCCAAGGAAACTGTGGGTACCCTGTACCCCATTCACTCCAAGGCTGAGGTGCTGCTTCCTTCACTGGCTTGTAGGAGGCGTGCCCAGTGGAACTGGTCAGAGGATATGTAGTCTAAAGACCGAGAGCTTGGGTCCGAATTTTGGGGAGGTGTGGAAGGAAAGGCTGTGAGTGGCTTTGACTCAGTTGTGTGATCTGGAGCTGGGAAGGGCCTGCACATCTGATTTCTCACCATAAAGGACACATGAATATTTCCCAGGGACGAGGTGTGGCCAAGTCTGAGTGCAGGAACACACTGCACTCTTTTCACAGCCTGCACAAGAGGACGAGCAGGGAGAGTGAGTGGACTCCAAATGCGGACCCACAAGGGGAGGCTGCCAGAGGGGCTGCGGAAGGGAGGTCCCCAGGGATGGGAGTCTTGGAGAGGGTGAATCAGCCATCCGCAAGTGCCAGAAAGCACAAAGCTAGTGACCAGAGAAGGATTGTTCCTCCGCCTTTCTGGCATATCTGGCTCCTTTGTCACATAGCTGGGGTTGGCATAAGTGGCTAAGAGTAGGGGAGAATATGGTCACCCCTCAAGCAGGCAGCCTCCAACCATAAGCCTCAGGGAGACATAGGCGGGCAGCAGTCTGGGCTCCAACTGAAAATTGAAGAGTTGATTTTCACCTTTGACTGAATACATCCTCTTTACTGATTTGCGACTTTAGGATGGTTTGTTATCCCAGAATAAGCAGAAAAGCCATTCGGCCTGCTAGTTTTTACCAAGGGGCAGGGAAATATGTTTTAAAGGAGACAAGATTAAAGGAGACAGAAATTTGAAGGAGAGACAATAAACAAAGTTAAGTTTTGGTTCTCTATTATGGGTCATAGATTCAGTGCACTGTCAGGTTTATGTTCCTAAAGCCAACCATTGAAATGAACAGGGATAGGGGGGCAGACTGGACATCCTGGAGGGCTTCCAGCTCTAAAATTTCAAGCTGTGAGCTTGCTTACAAAAGGAGATTGTGGCACCTTTTTTTTTTTTTTTAATGTAGAACTTAACCAATACAATCTTCTCCCTTCCTCCCTCTCTAAAAATAATAAATAAAATATTTTGAAAAATTCCTTTTTAAAAAAGATTTTACTATTTTTAGAGAGGGGGAAAAGGGAGGGAGGCAGAGAGGGAGAGAAACATCAATGTATGGTTGCCTTTCACCTGCCTCCAGCTACCAACCTGGCTGGAGACCTGGCTTGCAACCTGGTTATGTGCCCTGGCTGGGAATCAAACCAGCGACCTTTAGGTTCACAGGCTGGTGCCTTATCCACTGTGCCACCAGCCAGGGTGAAATCTTTTCTTAAAAAAGAACATTTTCTGATTACTTTATTCCAATGAACTCTAAATACTAATTACACTTACTGGTTGCTGAATATGTCTATATTCTAGGCACTGTACTGATTCCTAATTCTCCCAAAACCACATAAGTTAGGAGTCAGATGAGGTGAAACCAAGTCAAGATTTGAACCAGGCTGTGATTTGTATTCTTCAATGCCACCGTTCACACTAGTGCCGCCAAACAACACCAATGCAGTAGGGCTTTGGAAGGTTTGCTATTATATCACTAATATGTCACCAATATCCTTCAATCTTTTCTTACTTGGGAATGTAACCAACCTGGATTGCAACCTCCTCAGGGGGACAAACCCTCTGTCTCTTTGGTGGCCCTGCTCCCCAGGACGGGTCCTTCGTCAGTCAAGTTGTCTGTTCTCAGTCTCTGGGAACTGCCATCTCTCATCTTTGCCCCTCCTAGAATATTTTCAAGACTGAAGCATAATTGGACAACATCGTATCTGGCACTCAGCAGCCTCCCAGGGAGAGGTCCCTGGAGGCTTCAAGGGCAGGCAGCATGAGGTGGCAGAAACAGAAGGCAAAGAGTATAGCTAAGCAGTGTGTTAGCAAGACAGCCAGGCCCACCACTTACTGTGTGATTTTGGGGTGAAATGTTTTACCTCTCTGAGCCTCCTTCTATATGAGTTTAATCTAAACAGGGGAGTAAGGGAATCATCTTGTAAAGCACATTTTTTTTTACCACTTCCTGTGTGCTAGAGTTTGTTATTTATTATCTCATTTAATTGTCAAATAATTCTATGAATGAGGTACTATTTTGAACTCTAATTTGAAGACTGAAAAACATTGATGTTAAGTAATTTTTTTAAAGTTGTACAGGGGTTGATATGCAGAAATTTTAAAGCCCATGCCCTAACCATTAAAGTACTTGAATACCACCAAACGGCAAAGGATTGGCCCTGATTTCAGGTTTGAATTTGAGTCTCAGAGAACTTATGTCCCCTCCCTCCCCACTCACTGAGCAAGGAAGCTGAGCTACTGTCCTCAGGCCTGCTAGCACTGTCCACAGATCCTGGAAACAGAAAATGGGGACAAGAGCAAGTCACCAGGCATGTTATTTTCCAATTAGTTCCCAGCTTTGGAGATGAGTGTTTTTAGGGTATGAAGTGAGGACCCAAACCTCTGAAGCCAAAAGAAAGCCAAAGAATCCCATTTCTTAAGTAAGCTGACACCACCATTGAAGAAAAGGGGGGAAATGGCAATCACAGGGAAGTATTATATTATGAAACTCTCCTCCAAGAGAAAATCAGCATTATGTATGTTTGATTGACATCAGAATTGATGTTGAACTTGCTTGTTCACATCGCTGGAAAATGTCAGGGCCGAGGCCTCAACTTGAGGCTGGAGTCCCATGCAATCCCTGGCAGGTGGTGGCATTAGGATCTCCACCCCTCCCTGCCCTCTGTGAACTCCACCAACAACACCCAGGCTCTGCAATGTATCCCAAGGGGCAGGCAAAAGCTGAATAGAGTCTCAGATAAATATCCTCAACTTCAAACCCTTCCCTCGGGTGTGGTGCTTGAGTAGTACTTTTTTCCCTTCCCTGGGATTTAGCTCTCCCAGCAAGAGTGTCGGGACACTGAGCCAGCTGCACTAGGATATTTCCGAGCCAACATCAAAAAGTTAAGGGCGGGGCCTGTCTGCATAAGTGCTGGCTGGCTGAACCCATACACACACACACACACACACAGAGCTACACTCCATACATGCCACACACACTCATACATTTTACATGTAACATATACCACACACATTATATATCCCACACATAATACACATATACCTCGCACACTCATATATCCCACATATAACACATGCCACATACATTGTACACCCCACATATACACCCCACATTGTACACCCCACATATAACACACACCACTCATGCCACATCATACATCCTACGTGGAAATCCACATGTAATACACCTGATACATACTCATATGCATTACACATAGTAACATAAATGAAACACACAGCTACACTCCACATATACCACACACACTCATACATCCCAATGTAACACAAAAGTCACACACACCACACACATTATACATCCTACACATAATACACACCATACATATCACATATACCACACACATAATACATCCCATGCATGCGTACACATGTACTATATCCACATGTAACATACCACCCATGTTCATGCATATTACACATAGTAACATGCAACACACACACTACAGCACATTCGTAAGAAAGTTTGTACCCTTAAATCATACATGCTCACATACCACACCCATATATGCTTCAGACACATATATGCAGCACACCACATCACACACATCAGATATAAACCTGCACACACCACACTCATTATAACACATGTACCACACCTCACACTCCTGTATTGCACAGAAGCACATACCATATATATATATATATACATATATATATATATGTATATATATATATACACACACACACACACCATACACACCACACACACCACAAATAGATACACACATCAAGCAAACCAAGAAGACACAACATTACACACACATCACACACATAAAAACACAGGCCATACAAATCATACACATACATATACCCCTTTTCCACATGCCATATGTACCATACGCAGACCATGCACATATGCACACACACAGTTTTGAGTTCACACACAACTAGGCTGCAGCCTCAACCCCGTGATACCCAGTCATCCTAAGGAAAAGCCACAGACAGCCCCCAGGGGCTCTTTTTCTCTTCCTGGCACATTATAGCCTTGTTGCTGGATAAATTAATTACAGAGTTAGAGGAACAGAAACCTAACTCTCACTCACCCTCCCCCTGAAGTATCAACATTGTGGATCTATTTATGAACTTCAAAATCCAAGGTGTGATAGGCTTTGTCACTGTGCAGCCTGGGCTCTGGCAGCCAGCCGGGATTCTGCCTCTTTCATGTGGTGGAGAGTTATGCCCCTCTGCCCTGGGCCCTCCTCTCCAGCGCTTACCTGGAGCGTGTCACCACGGAGGGAACGAATGTGTGTGTCACGCCTGAGCCTGCGGCACACTCAGCCACAGCCCAGCTGGGAGGTCGGTGTGGGGGAGCGAGGTGGAGTCCATTGAGAGCCCACGAAGGATTCTTTCCCTGGGCTTAATTCACTGTTTAGTCACATGGGGAGACTTTGCCTGTCCAGGAACCAATAAACAAGGCATTATTGTAACCATGTTGTTCAGGCTTTATGGGTTATTTTTAGAATTGTTTCATTTTTGCAATTATGTGGACCGGGAAGGCTCCCTAATTGTGGTTGATGTCCTGTCTGATGGATGTCATCTACATATTCAGGAGATGGGCCTTATTCAATGTTGGGGACTTCTTCCTCTGCGGCTGCCTCTTCGGAAGGCCCTGGATAAGCTGCATAATCCTGTACTCTACTAAACCCCGGTTTCCGCAGGTTAGAGGCGAATGAGGTAGGTGGGACAAACGCACCATCATCCACCGCCAGCCCGTGAGATGGCACGGGAGGCCCTACACCGCAAAGGCCTCTGTTGGGTGTGCCTGACGCTGACACACCATCTGTGTCACTGTTCTCCTGGGTGCCATCCCTATGTTCTCTGGGCCAAAACTTCTCCAAGAGACCTTCTGAGCTTCCCTGGGTCGGGCCTTCCTGCAGAATCGGGGGGACAGCTCTGCAGGGCGCGTGCTGCCAAACACGAGGCGAGATGTGGAGCCAAGGTGGAGCGTGGAGCTGAATGGTAGAACTGTTTGTTATGTTAGGTTCAGCACTTCAAAGACTCGGAGCTTTCATTAGGGGCCAAGTCATGACACCATCATGATCGAGATAATGCTGAAAGCAGCAGCTTCTAAATTCGCCACACATGTGAAGTGGGTGGTCGTGGCAACCTTTAGGCTGTTGAAGGAAATCTGAGGTGGTGAGAGGAGAGATTCAGGGCAGGGAGTAGGTGGCAGCAGCGTTTTTGGCAGGGGAAAAGCATGGGAGAGCAGTGTCTGATATGTCCCTGGGGCCCTGGGTAGAATGGCCCGCTGGGGTGGTGTGGGAATTTGGTCTGTGACTTTCCCTTCCCCGAGATGGGGTCCCTCCTTCCTAAGCTGTTTTCATTTCATTTTGATCCATATTTCCTCCTGGCCCGCCTCTGTAGCAGTATTATAAGGTTTCAGTGTAACTGCCAGCTACTTGAGATGTGTCCATCTTGAACACAGGGGTGGGAAGGCAGCAGCCAGATGAGTGTTCCAGCGTGAAGCCAGCCAGATGGCTCTTAATGTCTTGTGAGAGGGCTCGGCCAGAAACCCCGGAGGAGAAGGTTCCTGCGTGCGGCTCGGTCTGTGGTCGCCTCTCTGAATGTAGCCTCCCAAGACTTGTCGGGTGGGCTGAATAATCCTGCTTCCTGAGGGCGTGTATGTACCATGCATCCCTGATTTCAAGGAAAAACTCAGGAAATACGTGGTCTGAGGAGAAAAGAGCCTCAATAGGGGTTTTGTTGTTGTTATTTTGCAAGGATCTCGAAGTGAATGCCACAAGCTGCCCACGGGATGAATAGCAGCATTCATTTGCCAGCGCAGGGAAGCCAGAGCCGGGCCTGCTGGGAGCTCCTGCTCTCCTTCAGCCCACGCTACCTGCAGCTCCCCTGTGACTCTCCCCAGTGCAGGGCCTGGGGTGGTGCGAGCTGGAAGGGCCCAGCAGATGCAGGCCCCTTTGATCCCTGCTCTGACACTGCCTCCTTTTGGCCTTGGGCCATTTGCTGTGCTACTTCACCTCAGTTTCTCTATCTATAAAATGGGGATAATTGTGTTTACTTACTTACCTCATGAGTATTATGGGAATTAATTACTGTTTAGAAAATGCTTTGAAGATGAAAAGTGTGAGTGGCATCAGCGTTATTACGAAATATTTTCCACTGCCACCGGCCAGGTTCAGCCAGATTCAAGAGAGCATTTCAGCGGGGCTTGCAAACGAGACCCTCCTAACTGCCCCCCCTCCCAGGTGCACGCATGTGCACACACACATGCAGCAGCCTATCTAAATGCGGAGAACAAAGGAAACCATTTTCATCTAGAAAAGGATTCTTCCTATTTCTGGGGCAACGGTAGTCAGGGGATTTGGTGGTGAGAAGGGGCAGAGACCAGTAGCCCAATATACAAAGTAGTCTATTATATAAGTGAATAAGCTGGAGCAAGGCTAGACATTTCTACTTCGACCATGTGCTCACGATGCACAACACAGACCATGCTTTCTTAAGAATAATTCCTGTTTTTGCCCCTGTGGCACAAGAAACATGACAGACTGAGTATGTAAAGTTATCTGCTACCTTGACCTTCACTAAAATGAAGTGCCCCACCAAACTGCCTTTCGTGAGGGGCCAAGGAGAACAAGAATTCTCTCAGGATCCCAAAGTCTCCTTAAAAATATCAGATCATCCCTCTTCAACAACGAGTGTAATATGACTATTGAAATATTTAGGGGCAGAAAATTAAGTTTTCTCAAACTGCCTTTTATTTGGATTCTGGTTTTGTCCCTCACTGATGGTGAGAATGTGTTTTCATTCTCTTGTATCTGTAGCTGGTTAAACAATAGTGTGTGTAGCAGGTTGTGCTGGTTAATGGGACTCAGTGGTGTGGGATGCCTGGGGCAAGGCTGAGAAGAGAGAAGGCGCTGAATTGGAGGGGATAATCTGTTGCATCGAAGTTTACATCTGACCACTGGAGGATTTCTTCAAATGTTCTAAGTTTCTAATGTAGTTTATTCAAAATATATGTAAATCTAATTTTGCTATGAAAGAAAAAATAGGCAACATCCCAAATTGCAGAAGATACCATTAATGATTATGCTGTTTGTTTATATAATAATCTAAGTACCTCTTTTCCTAGGAGAATAATTATATCTAGGGAGCCAGGAGGTACCCATGTGAATTACCCTGAAGGGTAGGAACGCCAAGTGGGGAACAAGCCAACTCAAATCATTTGCGCCAACTCAAATCGTATGATTTGAGTTATAGGCAAAGTTTTCCTATTTCATGGCAGATTGTGTTCTTGAAATAGGGGTGGAAAATCATAATGCTATAAGTCAAATGTGATTTTTAAATAAAAACCATTGTGTAGTGGTTAGTTATGTCCCTGCTTACAGGTATAATGGCCAGTTTGGTTTCTTTATTACAAAAGTAATTCATCCTCATTATTTTAAAAATTAAATAAGAAAGAAAAGATACTTTACAACTAAAGTATCCATAATCCTGCTGTCTACAGGTAACCACTATTTATGTCTTAGTATCTCTGTTCTTCGAAAACAATAATACTAAACGTAAGGTTTTATAACCTCTTTTATACGTTTATTATAACATTTTTTTCACACAGTAAAACAAATTTATTTTAGTGTGGATTGATATGTTTACAGATAAGGATAGAACCTCATTGGCTATATGAGTATATGAGGTCTGTCCAGAGAAAGTCCAGCCATTGTTAATATAAGAACAGTTTGCATGACATTGATGTAACCTGGCACCCAAAGAGCATGGACTGGAATGTGCATGCATGAACAATGATGACTTCACTGTACTAGTCAGTGGGGGTGGGAGATGCCATTGAGTGAGCTTGTGTGCTATGTGGCTATCACATTCAAAATGACTGAGTGAGTAGAGCAACAAATCTGCATCAAATTTTGCATTAAGCTTGAACATTTCTCTGTGGAAACCATTCGGATGATTCACAAGGCCACAGCTATGGGCAACTGGTGACTGGCAGTTTCATCATGACAATGTGCCTGCTCATGCATCACCTCTCATGCAGTTTTTTGTGAACTATCAACTCACCCAGGTGACCCAGCCCCTCTACAGTCCAGACTTTGCACCCTGTAACTTCTGGCTTTTCCCAAAACTAAAATCACCTTTGAAAGGGAAGAGATTTCAGACCATCAATGAGATTTAAGAAAATATGACAAGGCAGCTGATGGCTATTGGGAGAACTATGTGAGGTCCCAAGGTGCTTACTTTGAAGGGGACTGAAGTGTCATAGCCCTATGTACAATGTTTCTTGTATCTTGTAACTTCTCAATAAATGTCTCTAATTTTCGTGACCTTGTATATATTTCTCTGATTCGAAGCTCATGTTCATACTCTAAGCCCATATTTTTCAAATGTGAAGTTCATTTTATTATCACAAATTTGTTAGACTTTTGGAAATAAGACATTAACCCTTTCTTAGATATATTTTTCAAAGATTAGTCCAGTGTGTCCTTTTATAACTTTGTTTATGGTATTTCATGTTATTTTTACTTAAGAGAGAGAAATGTTTAAATCTTATATAGTCATGTCTACAGTATGTTTTCCTTTATGAGTTTTACCTTGGTGCCATGCTTAGAAAACTTCAAAAATTATGTAAATGTTCACCAATACCTTAGCCTAGAAATATGTGTATATTCAGTTCTTCTGGAATTATGTGTGTATGTCTTGTGGGGAGATTAGGCATAGTGATTGTTTTGGGTAGACAGAGTCACAGGAATGTGTTTCCATTGCTATTTTTTTCTCACTTTCATTTTCCTTCCTGAATGTTCTTTCTTTCTTTTTTTTCTTTTCCCCTGAAGAGCAAAAATGGAGTTCAAGCTATTTGGCTGTCTGTGAACTTTCTATGATTTTCTTGGACTTCCATTTCATTATCACCCACTCCTTCCTTTTTATAGCAATGCTGTTATAAAAATTATACCTATCTTAAAGCCACACAACCTGTTCCCTATTTGCAGAGGATTTGCACCTTCTGATCCGTCATTTGCTGTGCCATTTCAATATGCCTTCAAGGTCTCTGTCACTTGAGACTTGTTTTGAATCTTAAATCCATGAAATAGAAAATTTTCCTATTTTTGTCCATGCTTAGTGCCTCACAGACCATTACTCTGTTCTTAGCTCTGGAGTTCTGTCTTGGGCCCTATCTCCCAGCTCTGTGATCTGGAGCGCATATGTAACCTTTCTAAACCTCAGTTTCCTCATCTGTAAAATGGGGTTAATAGTAGCCCTCCATGGCTATTTCACAACATTACTGTAAGGATCAAATGATATCATGGTTATAATAGTGCTTAGTAAGCTGTAAAGTAATATATAAACATAGGTGTTATTATTTCCCTTTTATTTGCCATTATAAAGGATTGAATATGATGTATGACTATAAAGTAATAAGAATCATTTTATAATGTAGCATGCCAGACTATAAGCACCCAGATAAGTGCAATATTTTCATCAGGCTTCGTAGGAATTCTCAAATTACCATCTATATTAATAACCTTGCTTAGAACATGTTTTTAACTTCCTGTGTCTTTGGGATAGTCACAGACATTCTCCCCTGGTGTGATATGAACTTTTTAATTTACCTACTTCATTTTACCCTTCCCACCCTTCTCTGTTCTGTGATCTCAGAGGGCCTGCTCAAAGGACCTGAAGGAGATAGAGGTTCTGGGAGAGAGATCTCAGAGGATGGGTTCTGTGGAAGGGAGGACTAGTTTTATAACCACATTGAAGCTGGTTTCCATAGAAAGTCTTTTGGGAGTCCATATCAAGAGGAAGACAGGTTTGAACACAGTTTTACCTGGAGGTCCACCTGTAGAGTTTAGGCAAATATACTGTAAATATTTTTAAAAAGTGAGGTTCACTTTCTGATGAGAGGTCTCTCTGTTTTCTCTCATCAAGTAGCATCTGTAGAATTATAAAAGCTGCACTAGACTAAAAGTAAACAAACCTGAGTTCTGGTTCTTGCTCTGCAACAAATAAATAAGTGAGTGACACTGGGCACTGGATTTTATTTTTCTCATTCTCAAAATAAGAGTATTTAAGATCTTTTAGGTCCCTTTCACCTAGAAAATATTGGGATTCTAACAGCCTTTCTTGCCGTGGTCTTATGGAAGCATGAACATTTTCCTAGCTCCAGGCCCAGAATAATAGCTGGGAGAGGAACAGGCGCACTAAGGAAGACTTCTACCAGAAAGAAGGCGAGTGTGTCCCCTGTCACCACTCTGCTTCAGTATTACACTGGGCTTTCCAGCTAGCAAAATAAGCTAAAAGAGAAATAAAATGCATACATATGGGAAAGGAAGAAATAACATCGTCTCTATTTGCAGATAGATGTCTATATAGAAAATCCCAAAGAATCTACAAAATAACTCCTAGTATCAGTGAGGGTTTTGATGTTGTTGCTGTTTAGTTCAAAACTGGTTGTAGAATACAAAGTCAATACAAAGTAAATTGTATTTCTGTATACTAACAAGGGAGAATTAAACTTCAAAATTAACATATACATATAATTTTATATATATATATATATATAAAGTTTACAATAATGGCACAAATGCAGTTGTAAATCTATCAAAATATGTGCAAGGCCTATTTGTTGAAAACTTCAAAACCATTATGAAAGAAATCAGTGAAGACTTACGTAAATGGATTCCATGCTCAAGGATTGGAAAAAATAATTGAAGATACCTGTTCTCCCTGATTTAATCTATGGATTCAAAATCCCAGAAGAAGGTTATATTTTTGATATCAGAAACCACACACACACACACTCACACACACACACACAAAACAAAAGAATTAGATTAGCCAAAAACAATTTTTTTTTTGGTGAACAAAGTTGTTAACTCCCATTACCTAATTTCAATATTTACTATAAAACTATAGTAATTAATACAATATGGAATTAGGAAAAGAGTAGACATGTAGACCAATTGAACAGAAAAACCAACCGGAAATATTGAGCCACATGAATCTAGATGACTTTTTTACAAGGTGCAAAGCAATTCAATGGAAAAAGGATAGTCTTTTTAACACATGGTGCTGGAACAATTAGGCACTCATATGTAACAAAATGAACCTTGATCCATACCTTACACATTTTGTAAAAATTAACACAAAATGTACCATAGGCCTAAATGTAAAAATATAGGAGTTCTAGGAAAAGAATGAGAAAATATGTGTTTTCTTGAGCTGGGCAAAATGTTTTTAGCTACAATGTCAAAAGCACAACTCACAAAGAAAAAATAGTATCCTGGGCTTAATCAAAATGTAATACTTTTGCTCTATAAAAATACTGTTGGCAGAATGAAAAGGCAAGCCACGCATGGGAAAAAATAATATGGACAAATAACCTTTCTATCAAGGACTTGTAGCCATAATATATAAAGAACCCTTAAAACTCAATGTCCTGGCTGGTGGCACAGGATTGGCACTGGCCTGCGAACCCAAAAGTCGCTGTTTGGTTCCCAGCCAGGGCATGATAACCATGTTGCAAGCCAGGTCTCCAGCCAGGTCCATAGCTGGAGGCAGGCGAAAGGCTACCATACATTGATGTCTCTCTCCCTCTCTGTCTCTCTTTCTTCCCCCCTCTCTAAAAATAATAATAAATAAAATCTTTTTTAAAAACTCAGCAATAAGAAAGCAATCTAATTTTAAAATAGGCGAGAGATTTGAACAGACACCTCACTGAAGAAGATACACAAATGGCACATAAACTTATGCAAAGATGTTCAATATAATTTGTCATTAGGGAAATGCAAATTTAAACAAGAGTTACCACTATATATTTATTAGAATGGCTAAAAAAAAAAAAAAAAAAAAGTAGCAATAGCAAATGTTTATAGGGAAAGCAGAATAATAGGAACTTTTATTTGTTGCTGGTGAGAACATTAAGTGGCACACCATTGAGGAAGACATTTTGCAGTTTCTTATAAAATTAAACATAGGCTCATCATATGACTCAGCAATCACCCTCCCAGTCATTTTTCTAACTGATTTGAAACTTTATTCATAATTGTCAAAAACTGGAAGTCATCAAGATGTCCTTCAATAAGTGAATGGACCAATGAATACAGTATGTCCATGCAGTGCGATACCATTCAGCAATAAAAAGGACTAAGCTGTTGTTTCACACACCAACAGGAATACATCATAAATGCATTTCAAGTGAATAAATTCAAACCATAAAGGCTACATAGCATATAATTCAATTCATATGATATTCTGCATAAGACCAAAATTATAAGGATCAAATATAGAACAGTGGTTGTTAAGAATATAAGGAGTCAAAGCCCTGGCTGGTAGCACAGTGGTTAAGGTGCCAGCCTGCAAACCCAAAGGTCACAGGTTCGATTCCCCAGCCAGGGCACATAACCAGGTTGCAAACCAGGTCTCCAGTCAGGTCCATAGCTGGAAGCAGGTGAAACGCAACCATACGTTGATGTCTCTCTCCCTCTCTGCCTCTCTCCCTTCCCCTCTTTCTAAAAACAATGAAATAAAATCTTAAAAAAAAAAAAAAAAAAAAAAAGAATATAAGGGGTCAGACCCATAGACAGAAAGCAGTCTGACAGCTGTTGGGGGTAGGGGTGGGTCGAGGGACTGGGTGGGGATAGGAGGTGGAGAAATTGAGGGAAAAAAAGAAAAAGTTTAGTTAATAGTAATGTATCAATATTGGTTGTTGTGACAAACATCCATAGTAACATAAGTTGTAAGCAATAGAGAAAAATGGGTGCCAGGTATAGGGAAATTCTTCATACAATCTTCCCACTTTTATGTAAACTATTTTAAATGAAACATTTACCCTGGATTGGTGCTGGCCTGTGATTCCAAACCAGGGCACATAACCAGATTACAAACCAGGTCTCCAGCCAGGACCCCAGCTGGAGGCAGGTGAAAGGCAACTGTACTGTACCTTGATTTTTCTGTCCCTCTTTTCTTCCCCCTCTGCCCTTCTCTCTAAAAATAATGAATAATATCTTTAAATTTTTTTAATTAAAAAATAAAATGAAAGATTTACTAACATTTGAAAAACATACTGAAGATAAATATTAATCACATAGGTTATATTATAAAAGAGTTTTACAGAATGATCTTTATTCCATATAATTAATATATGAATGTCTGCGAGAAGAGAACCAAATGTGTGTGTGTGTATATGTGTGTGTGTGTGTACTCAGAGATGTGACTGTAGGTAATGTATTTCTCCTTTCTGCTTATCTGTATTTTTTTTAAATGCTGTATTTTACAACTAACAGATATTAAGTAATTTAAAAATCTATAGGATTAGAAATAGGAGACCATGAAACAGAGCAGAGGGAGGAGGGGAGCTGGGCTACCCCTGGGGAAACAGGCTGTTCTTTATCAGACTAGCATCTAGTCTGACTCAGGAGGTAAGAGTGTCTGGGGTAGACTGAGAAGACCAAGTTTCCGAGCTCATCATTCCTGAGTCACTGTGAGAGAATGATTCCATCTTTCATTTGCCCACATTAAGAAAACAGATGAGGAGCCCTGGCTGGTAGCACAGTGGGTAAGGTGCCGGCCTGTGAACCCAAAGGTCAAAGGTTCGATTCCCCAGCCAAGGCACATAACCAGGTTGCAAACCAGGTCTCCAGTCAGGTCTGTGGCTGGAGGCAGGTGAAAAGCAACCATACATTGATGTCTCTCTCCCTCTCTGCCTCTCTCCCTTCCCCTCTCTCTCTGAAAATAATGAAATAAAATCTTAAAAAAAAAAAAAGAAAACAGATGAGGCCCTGGCTGGTGGCATGATGGATAAGATGATGGCCTGCGAACCCAAAGGTTGCTGGTTTGATTCCCCAGCTAGGGCACATAACCGGGTTGCAAGCCATGTCTCCAGCCAGGTCCATAGCTGGAAGCAGGTGAATGGCAACCATACACTGAAGTCTCTCTCCCTTTCTGCCTCTCTCCCTTCCCCTCTTTCTAAAGAGTAAGAAAGAAAATCAAAAACAAACAAACAAAAAAGTAAGAAAGAAAAGAAAAGAAAACAGATGAGTTGACTCAAGCAAGACCGTCAGTCGGTTAGCCGGCTTGGCCTGCAGATGTGTTCTGTATGTGCTATGAGGTGCTTCAAAACCATGTGAATAAAAATACCTGAGATGAGGAATCTTCTCTCTGTTTTGACTCTAGCAAGCTCAGTTCACATGTGTCTTTATCTGCCTAGTCCTGTGGGCATTCCTTTGGAATCCTGATTTAGGTAAAGTAGCAGAAATAAAGAACTGTGTCTGGGTCAGGAGTTCGGAGATTAAATGAGGAAAAAGCACCTTTTTTTTTTTTTTTTTTTTAATTCAAGGAGTGAAGAAAAAGGTAGTTCTTGTCCTTGGGTACTAATTTCTGGCCAGTACCAGCATAAACCCAGCAGGCCCTGCACAGTCAGCGTCCCTGCGAACGGAGCCCCAGGAATGGTGCGGCACACAGACCTGCAGCCAGATTCAGCCGCTCTGACTCTCCATCCTATCATACCGTCAAAACCATTGATCTTACGCTGTCAAACATCCTGTTTCAATAAGCTGGGGTTTTGGTTCACATCTCCATTCAAAACCCCACTCAGTCATCATTATCATCACAGCCTCGGAAGTAACACGTATTGAACATTTACTGCGTACCAAGTTCTATGGTGTCTCATTGGCTCTTTATACTAACTGAAAAGCTGAATGTTACCCACATTTTGTAGATGAAAAAATAGAGTTAAGGAATTTACCCAAGTTTGTCTGAATCCTTAGCCCACCTTCTTAATCACTGAACTGTCTGACCCCTCGTAAAACTCTGCTTTCTATGAACAGCACTATAGTGGGTTCCAGCCCAGCAGGAAGGAGACCAGTATTTCTGAGGTGCGTTTATGAAGATATTGGAGTCAATTATTGTATTGCATTTAGAAATGATTGCTATTTTAATCTATAAGACTCACTGATTTTTCTATATCTATAATTACATATAATTTTTGAAGATGATCATTAATAATATCTTCCTTCATTTACTTAGGTGAAAGTAACTATATTAGGATTTTTCATTTTTACTTTGTGCTAAATTTTGCTTTCAAGTTACAGAACTTTCTTATTTTCAATAAATGCAATATTTCAGTATTTGTTATGCATACTTTTTGTATAATGGTTTATAAGTCAGTGTTTAGAATTTCATATTACTATAGTTGTCTTTTCTGTCATATACAATTTAAGCTGTTAGAAATATGGCAAAACTTTTTTATTTGGATAATAATCATGTTAAAATCTATTAGTTAATATTCCTATTTAATCTCCTACAATGGGCAGCAAAATCAAATGGATTTCCAAAATACACATTTTGAAGCACAGATGGTTTTTTGATCTCTCTCAGAGAAGTCAAGTGCTTAGGGAAAACTAGAGAATTACAATATTTAAAAGGGGGAAGGGGAGTTGTGCCAAAAGTAGCAGGCCTGCAAAGGTTTCCTGAATTGGTCTAGGCCAAGAGTTTCACTGATGGCTGCATTTACATCACCTTAAGAATATGTAGGGCAGAGGCTGCTACCAAAAATATAACTTTTGCTCCTCAAGTTATCAAAAATGTAGACCTTTCCTCTACTAGTAAACACATCTTCCACAAATGAGCAGAACATATTCTAAGACCTTTAATGACTCTCCATTCTGCATTCCCAGGTGAGCGCTCTCTCCTGAAATCTAGATCCGTGTCCAGCTGTTCACTGCATGCCTTCACCCAGCGGCCTTATGGAACCTCAGATTCCTCCAACGCTAAACTCCACATCACCATCTCCTCCACCACTCACATAACAAAAACAACCACAGCAACTCAATTATTTCCCATTTATTTCCCATTTAACTAATGTATTTCCCATTTAAGGTCTGGAAAAGCCCACCACCAAAATTAGCCCCTTTCTTCAATCTACAAATACAGCTGATTACCTACTCATAAGGGTTTGATTTCTTTAATATCTCCTGCATGCACCTCTATCTCTTGTTCCAATCTTATATGCCTATTCCCCTCCCTGCTCTGACTATGGCACCTGGGTAACAGACAGTGTCTAATTTATAACTGAAACATTTAATGGGCCTCTAAAGCCCACTACGCAGGTAGTATCCAACAAAATGTTTGTTTGTTGTTGGAAAGAAGAAATTAATGATTTGCTGCAGAGTTAATATTGTGGGAAATGTACTTGTTCGGTCATTTGAACCCAGCATGGAGCGATTTTGTTTCCTTTTGTTGTGACCCTCCCATCTGAAGCTTTAAAAGACTTCTGGGACTTTTCTTAGATTCATCTGAAAGAATTTTTCCTGAACTTTGTGACTATGTGAACGTTAAATTTCAAGTCCATGCATTTATGTTTTGAGCCATGGAATCACCTGTGCTTCTTGTAGAAGCAATATCTATCTATATATCTATCTATGTAAATATCATGTATTTGTCATCTATTTTTTGGCTGCAGGCCTGGGCCTTTAGGCATGGTGCTTCTCTAAGAGCCCTCCTTAGCCAGTTTGGTGGTGGAGTTAACCATGGTTACTGTAAGTTATTCACTATATAAATTGAGTAACTTCTCTTCTATGCATCTTCCAGAATGGCACTAGCTCTCTGCCATCCTTGGGAGAACTGAGAAAATAGTTACTCAAATCACTGTCTGTTTTGTGGCTCCTAGGAAAAACTCTACTACAGAAAAGCTGGAGGATTGCAAAAGAGGCCTTTGGAATAGTTTCTCAGAGGCTGACCAGAGACTGTGATTCTCTGAATGATGAATGGGTCAGTCTCACCTTGCCATCACCAGCTCATCCATTCATTTGCCTTCTACCTGGAAGGCAAGAAAGCCCCTCTAGCCATTGAGATGAGGCCAGCAAAATACTCTTGCTCTTAATCTTCTAAATCCTCTTTAAAAACTCTACTAATATTTATCCTCAGAGTTGGAGTTTTTTTTTAAAGATTTTATTTTATTATTTTTAGAGAGAGGGAAGGGAGAGAGGCAGAGTGGGAGAGAAACATCAACATATGGTTGCCTTTCACCTGCCTCCAGCTACCAAACTGGCTGGAGACCTGGCTTGCAACCTGGTTATGTGCCCTGGCTAGGAATCGAACCAGCAACCTTTGGGTTCACAGGCCGGCACCTTATCCACTGTGAGAGTTGGAGATTTTTAAAAACAACAACAACCCTGCAACCTTTACTACTCCATTTTGAAACTCCTTTTGCTAGGAAGTAGGCTAGCACAAAAGGAGCAGGTTTCGTGGAAAGCTGTGGTTTTTTTGGTTCTCTTTGGGGAAGATTGGGGAAGAGCTCTGATGGCAGCCACAAAAGTAAGCCCAGGCCTTTACAATTGGCCTCCTTTGACAGACATTTCCTTGAACCTTTGTTCCCTGAGAAGAAGATGGTTGCCCATAGGAATATCACAATATTCCATTGATGAAATGTCTCCCCAACCAAACCCAGCATGGTGACAACTCGTGGATGGAAAAATTTCTCTAGATCACAACCAGCTATCCGCCCTCCAAATGATTTCACTGCATGCCAAAGGTTATCTGTGAGGAACTAAGAAAGGAAGTGTATTTGAAAACATCCCTGGGACTTGTATACAATGTCTTAAGGTGTTTGATCCTTTTATGAACTGTTGACAGCTTTTTGCCATTGAAGTCCATGTGAGAGTTGCCAGCCAAGCAAAAGGAGGAAGCAGGGCCAAAGTGCTTGACCAAAGAGCCCCTGAGAGCTGGTTAGATCACAGGACGTGAGCCGGCCAACAAGAAGGAATGGCCCAGAATTCCAAGAAAAGCTGAGGCAGCTGGATTAGCAGTTTCAACAAGACCTATTTTGGCCATAAATATATTTCCCTTTGAGGGTGATAGCCTTTTCATTTTTAGTATCCACTTCATTCATTCAAGGATCCATGCAAATGGTGATTCCCAGAGTTGAGGATTATTAATAACCACTCTGGTGCATTAAATCAGTAAATGCATTTAATTGGGCCACCACCAAGCAAACACATTTGGGTTTCTTAATGGCCAGGACAGTTGTTTAATTGGGCTAGTAAGTCTGCTTAATTGGGATTTACTACCACTCTAGCTGAGGTGTCTTTCCCTAGCTCCTGTGGATCTGTCTGTCTGCACCTCATTAGGTTCTCAGTATTTCTGTGAAATAGGCCTGATGCCAGCTGTAGTTTACTCCTTCCCATGTGGGCAAGCATTCTTGGAGATTCCAACATGGGTATTACTTTCACAAGCCATGAGTTGGATGCTCTTAGCTTAACATGAGTATGTAATATTCATGCTCCATACTGACTCTAGCAGAGTTGGTACTTACAAAGCAATACTAATGGAAAGTTACCCTCATTAGTATAGAGAAGATAAGCTTTTCCCAAACCCTCACATACATCAATCTTATTTTCAATCTTGGTCTCTAGCTTCTCCTCATCGCTCCCTTTTTATAGGCAGCCCATCTTTCCCACACAAGCTTTGTATTTCCCCTGCTGCTCAGCTCACAGCTCAAACTCAATACAACACACAGCTCTTTTCCACACCTCTCTCCTTGGCTCCTTCCAAAGTTGACCTTGTGCCATCACGGCTTTCTCGGATATGTGCCCATTAGTGACCCACTTGATGAGTCACCGTGGACACTGATATAAACACACTTCCTGGTCACTGGCGTTTCCTGGTCATGTTTTTCATTGCACACCAAGTGCACTTCCATCAGCCAGACCATGTCATGGCAAGATGGTTCCATTTGTGCTATAAATTCCTACAATCTTTCATGGATCTATAGTTTAAAAATCATATTATAATAGTCATGCTGATACTGTAGACTGACAAACAACAGTGCAGAGTTAATAAAAACTTTTCTGGAGGTTTCTGGTCCATTAGATATTCACAATTTGGAGGAAGGGACCCTTTCCACACCCACGTTGCAAACACCTGACCACATTGAATAGCATAAGCTTTCTTAGAAAAGACTGATTTTCTTCCAAAACAATCCACTTAAAAAAACAAACAAACAAGCAAAACAAAACAAAAACCTAAATTATTTCTTTTGTTTAGTTCAATAGGCCTCCAATTAGGTTTTTTAAAGTAAGTTTGACTCATTTTCATATTAAATTGCTTGATCATTTCTTTTAAGTTAATAAGAAGTTTCTGTGCTTTGAAGTACAGTTTTGTGTTTTCTTTTTGTTCCCCTTCAGGGTATGACAAATTATTACATTGTCTTGAGAACAGGGGATAAACTGGATCAGAGAGACATTGCAAGTGGAGCTCAGGGACATGATTTCTAAATAACATTTCCCATGTGAATGATCCTACATTTCCCTCTTACTCATGTTTTTGTGTTGGTGTTTTTGTTGTGGCCTAGAACGGACAAAAATGAAACAGTAGATCTACATGTGAAATATATCTTTTTAATGTAAGCATATTTATGCCTACATTATACTATACATTATAAAAATATGTGTGTGTGTGTGGGGGGGGGATGTATATATCAAAAGGGTCTGGGCTTTTCTATAGTTAGAGACCCCTGCAGATAAAAAAAGGAGAAGTTAAGGGACTCCCAACCTTATGATTCTAACTAACAAACAACTTCTTTATAATAAGGACAGTTCCTCTGTTACACAAATAATAACTTTGGCAAATTTTAAATCTTAACCTATCGTATTGTAGATCTTAATTTCTTTGACTTGAACGAGTGTGTGTTATGAGTGAAAAAAGCAAGAACTTTCCAGTCAACAGATCTGAATTTGGGCCTGATATTAGCTCCTGACCTTGAACAAGTAATTTTACCTCCCTGAATTTAAGTTTCTCCATAAATCAGAAACAACAAAACCTACCTGACAGGGTAAATACGTACATAGCACAGAGTACTAAGCCCACTTGGAGCGCTCTCTAGCCCACAAGCAGGTGAGAAGCCTCCTCTAGCCTAACCCAAGCCTAGAGAGCTGGTCAAGTGCACAGTGACGCCCTCTGCTGGCGAGGCAGCCTACACAATGGCAAGAAATTTTGTAACTTTCAGATTTAGCAGGGCTTATTACTAAATGTGTCAACAATAAAAGAGTCTATATCCTTATGTAATACTCTGTACTCCATGGATATTTGATTTACCAAAGTGTCAACTGACCAACTAGGCCTAATTGGGTGAGGTAGGCATCCAATGAGCATCCAACTGATAGTCTCCTACAAGGCTCTAACTCCCTGGGGTAGGCATCATACATGTTCTACTCACTATCTTCAGAACTTATCACAGTCCCCAGCCAGGGTACATAGTCAATAAATAGTTTGTTGAATGACTAAATTGAGTCCAGCCACAACCTAAGATGGCAAGGCTTGATTTTTTTTTTTTTTTTTTAATGGTTTTCTCACAGCCTAAGTATCCATCAGTGGATGATTGGACCAAAAAACTTTGGTACATTTACACAATGTAATACTACACAGCAGAAAGAAAGAAGGAACTCCTTTCCTTTGCAACAACATGGGTGGAACTGGAAAGTATTATGCTTAGTGAAATAAGCCAGTCAGTGAAAGACAAATACCATATGATTTCACCCATTACAGGACAATAATGAACAAAACAAACAAACAAGCAAAACAGAACCAGATACATGAATATAATGAGTAGATCTTCAGTCAGCAGAGGGAAGGGGAGAGGGGAAGAGGAGGCAAAGAAGGGGAGCAGTTTAGTCAAGGAACTAGATGGAAGAACCATGGACATGGACAACAAGTGAGAAGTTTAGGGGGAAGTTGGTGGGTGGGGAAGGGGGCAGAGAGGCGGAAAAAGGGGATGGATGTGATACAACAATAAAATTAAATTAAAATAAAAGGTTTGTTTCTATGAAAGAATGAAGAATTCTCTGGAAAATTCACTTGCCCACATTTTAGATTTTAGTAAGATCCAAGAAGGAGATTGCTAATGGCTTTCCTACCCCGAATAAGGCTGTTGTTTTTCTCCTACCCAGTGTTATTGGATGGACCAGGGTTTCTATCTTGACTTTGAGGCAAGGTGAATGACAACCTTTTTGGCTCAATCATCACCACCTTACTTCCTAACTCTTGCTCACTAGTGACAAAAACAGTAAAAGTAGGCTTTAGACAAGACTCAGTCTACAGTGGTCACTAGAGAACACTTACTGAAATATTTGGCACATAGGCATCAGCAGTGAGGAATACTAGTGGCTCTTGGGTGACTGATTGGCTGAAGTATTTTCAGTCCTGAACAAGGGCACCATGTCAGAGGGCATTGGCAAGAACTGATATTTTTTCAATGTTCCCTAATGTACCACCAGCCAGGATGGGTGTAACTGAGTCAGAGGCCAGAAGAGCCCGAGGAAAGGAAGGAAACAGGGTGTGTTAGCCACATGACTAAAGTGATAGGGCATATGGTTCTTAAGCAGGAAAAGACGTGTAGGCTAGACAAAAATGTAAACACTGGTGGCGTTTGGAGAACTTAGGAAGACTGGGAATTAAAAGCTCTGTAAATCTGGTGAAAAGAAAGGGTGGCTTTGATGTGGAGCAGATTTTTCAACTGTAGCACAGTTGCCATGTCTTGTGGTTTCCAAAATAATATTTAAAGGAAAAATAAGAGGGTGCTCATTGCTTAGGGATGTCCTGCATGGGGAAGAACCCTAAGTGTTTTCAAGTTGAAGGAGAAGAGGAGAAGACACCATTAAGAATCTAATGGAATCAGTAAGTCCAGTCCATAGTTACCAAATGCTGCCAGACCATTTTGGCAACTGCTGGACCTCCAGTGTGACGACTCATAATCTCTGAGGCACTGGGTGCAGTTTAGAGCCTGGAAGATGCCACTCATCAGTTGAAATGAGGACTGCTTTCATCAGTGCTCTATTCTAACTCTCGGTCTCATATTGAGTCTTCACAGCCAGGAACGACAAGCTGTCGTCTCCTTAAGCTAATCATCCTTTGAGGGGAAATGAGGGAAGAAGCCTGACCTTGAAGCCGGAGAGCTGGGAAGCCTCAGTAGAAAGTCCCTTCTGGGACTCTTTACATCTGCCATGTGAACTAGGGAAAAAGCCCAGCTCTGGGATCGGGGGGCTTGGATTTTATTGCAGCTCTCTTACTAACTAGCTTTGTGACCTTGGGCAGATCATCAAACCTTTCTACACCTTGTTTTCCACGCAGGGTAGAACTGGACAATTATTGTGGGCTCATGTTTCAAATCTCCATGACGCTATGGTTCATAGCAAAGTCATTGGCTAAGTTCAACTCTTGCTTCTCTGTATAACTTCAGGCAAGTTTTTAATTTCACCACGTGTGCCTCAATTTCCCCATCTGTAGATTTTAGTTAATCATGTGAGTTTTACAGTATTTTGAGACCTTACAGAGGAAAGGTATTATAAAAATGTTAACTATTATCAACATCCCTGGTCATGTTCTCGTGAGTAAACATTTGTTCTCATCTTGCTCTAGTTTTGACCTGCTCCCTCAAATCCATTCTAGGCAGTTTCAGTTGTTGTGCTTGTCCCCTTTCCTTCCCCTTGTAAACTCTTCTGCCAGGATGCCTGGCTTCCACAGAGCAGCTCGTGGAGTCATTTCTTGAGTCAGAACCTGTTATTCCAGAGAGTTGGCTTCTAACTCTTGCCCATTAGCAACCTGGATGACCTTGAGCAAGTTATCATCTCTTTGAGCCTTAATGTCCTGGTCTTCAAAAGATTTGACTTGGTGGTGGTGAATCCACAATACAGTACACAAAAGATGTATTACAGAATTGTACACCTGAAACCTATATGAGTTTTTTAACCAATACCACCCCAATATATTCAATAAAAAAATTTTTTAAGAGAAGGAGGTTAAGCCAAATCATTTCAATGGTACCTTTCTATACCAATGTGTAACTTTAGAAAATGCTTCAAGCAATGGAGAAAAGATGGGGCCCAAATAATTGATATGGAGTGCTCAATCCTATAAACCCCTTGGTGTTAGATTTACAATAACCTCAATAGTAACTTAGCATAAAGTCCTTTGTGGCTGTGCTAAAGCTTTAATTCCTAAAGCATTATTAGTATGATGCAATGATAATGTATTTATAGGATTAAAATCCTAACTCTGAGACTACATACTATTCTTACTGTGGAGATAGTATGGGAATGAAAAAGGGAATCTGTTCTTGTTCCTCTCTTCAGTTTCTTTTCTCTTGCCTCTTCTTCAGTAATATGTTTCTGTTCCACTTTGGACAATTTATTAGTCAATTCCTCAGGAACCTCCTGCAGGGGCTCTTCAGCATCACCCTCACCCACACGCATGTGACAGCTGTTTGCCATCTCAGTCACAGCATTGTTTTTGGCAGCCTCCTCATTTTTGGCATCTCCCTTGAATTCATGGAGGAACCTTTTGAATGTCTTCTCCCAGGTGCCATTTATACACTTTTTGGTGACAATATCTCAAGACCAAGCAAGGTTCTTGATTCAGTCATAGATATTATAATCCTTCCAGAATTGCATCATTGTTTTTTCAGTTTTTTTTTTTTTTTTCAGTTGTAGCAATAGCCTGGATGAAGGTTATCAGGTCATAGACCTTAGAGCTGCTACAACTCCTTGATCCAAAAAGGTGGTGTCTAGAGGAAGAAATACAATTTGGATACTGGGATAAAGACCGCCAACAAAAGAAGGCTGTTACAGAGCATTATCATCAGTAAACCAAATCTTGAAAGGTAATTTATTCTCCAAACAGAACTTCTCCATGTCATTGGCTTAGCAATTCAGGAAGGCATCTTGGAAAAGGAATTTGACCATTTATGATTTCTTATTGCTCCTGTAGCACACTGGCAGAGTATGTTTACTGGTGTGCCTGAAAGACCTGGGGTTCTCATGGTGCCAGATCACAGAGGGTTTCCATTTGTAACAGTCCTTTAAGGCACCAGTTTCCAGAATAAAGAAGTTTCATCTATGTTGAATATTTGCTCTGGCAGTAATATTCTTCCACAATCAGCTTATCTAGCATTAGCTGCCTTCACATCGGCACTCCCAGACTCACCACTCACTTGACACCAAGGTAATGAATACAATTCTTGGATCATTTAAACCATCTAGAGCTAGCAGTAAATATATTACAGTTGGGTCCAACCTTTTCTTTCAACATCACAGACAAAGTTTTTGCTTTGGCTGTGATTACTCTGATGCTCAAAGGGAGATGTTCCTGAGTCCAGTCTTCATTCCAGGCCTTTAGAAGTTTCTCTGTGTCTGAGAGAGGCCTTTCTCGAATTTTTGTTAGCCTTGTTGCCATCAATGAAGTAGAGGCTCTAACAGCTTCTATCATTTTGTTCTTGTTCTTCAACCATCATAGCTATGGTGGAATGGGACGTGCCTATCTGGCCAGCATAACTATTGCTGATTTTTTCCCACCGTCATCATTTTTAATCCAATTGGTAGAACAATAGGTTTGTTTACACCAGCACCACCATAAACATGTGAGTGATGCGCTGTGCCGTGATATCAGGATGGCTGCCACATCACTAGGCAATAAGACATTCTCAGCCCCATTATTACCTTAGTGAGCTATCATGGTATATGTGATTTGTCATTGATCAAAATATCATTATGCAGTGCATGACTGTACTTGCTGGCAGTACTGAACTACTGTCCCCCAACATGTATCCCCAGTTTCCCTACAATCAGGAGCCAAGGCTGCTCTGGGCCAGATCTGAGTGATCACACAGAATGCATTGCTCAGTGACCTCTCCAGGGTTGATCAGAAAATTTCCATGATGCCCAGCCTGAGTTCTCAGTGGTATCTGGCAGCATTGCTCCTCTCACCTCTCTTCTTGCCCCACTGCATTTACCACCTGGAAAAGGCCCTATCTCTTCTTATCTAATGTCAAATCGGATACCTCAGAGGATGTTCCCCACCCCTGAATTTCATTTCAGAAGTTCTATTCAGTATGTTGGTATTTTCTTGCTCCATTTCTTCTTTTAAAAAAATCAGAATACTGAAGAAGGTGTCAGATATTCTTGTGGAGGAAAAGATTTCTTTGGTTCATGATTAAAGGTGTCCATCTCTTTAAATTTGCAATCATGGTGGTTTACAGCCTTGATGTGGGTGGTGTGTGGGGAGCTGTCCGAGTTGTAAACACTTTTTCACAAAATTTAGCTAAATTGGAATGCAGAATATTGGAACTTGGAGGAAGGTGGAGAGTTGTATTGTTTAGGGCTCTTTTGGCTGTAAATGACAGAGACTTCAAACATATTAAGACAAGTAAAAAAGTGGTCATTACCAAATCACAGGAAGATAATCATAGAGATGACTGCAGTGTCAACCAGATCCAGGGACCTGAAAACCATCAGGACTCTGTCTTCTCCCCTACTCTCATCTTGGCTTCTGCCTTAGCCCTGGCTTCTTGCTGACCAGCTCCTTCACATATTAGGAGGCGTAAACAGGAAGCTCTGGGAGCCATCTAGCCATAGGGCTAGAATTCCAAAGGAAACAGGTAAATATCCCTGCCAGCTGCTGTATGAAAAATCTCATAGAAAGGTGTGGGCTGGCGCTACTGGGGCCACATCTGCATCATTGGCTCATTCCTGTGATCAGGTGGGTGGACTGTGGTCAGTGGCTGCCACACCAGAATTATGAGACAAGCAAGTCATCAGGATGATGGGGAGAGAGGGGCAGTTTGCTAAAGCAAGAGTCGGGGCTGTTAATGAAAAAAGAAGAAAGGAGTTCTGGGAAGCCCCAAACAACAGTTACATAGAAAAGCAAGAGTGGAACTTTAGTCTGCAACCTTGCTGTGAACCATAGAACCATGGCGTTTTGAAATGTAAAGGTCTGTTGTAACTACCTGGTTCCATCCTCCAAGTATGGAAACAACAGTGCAGAAAGGTCTGATCATCGCCCCAGGCCAAAAACGACAGATGCCCACTGCACAGGGTCAAGGGCTGTTGGCAGTGTTCCTCTACAACTTGAGCTTGACCTTCAAGCTAAATTTTTAATCTAAAATCCATACTTGGTAGATTTGAGTTTTTGCCAATTTCCAGTGTGGCAGAAGTATGAAGTAGATGACATAGTAGTTAGCATTTGTATCACATTTGTCCATATTTCTGTCACCTGTACAGATATGGCTGTTCCCTGACAGCAAAAATGATTCCATTAATAAAATCTCAGAATCTTGAGTTTAAAAATATAAGAAATATAAGTGAATCATTTAGAAAATGTAAGCTGAAGTATTTAAATTATGTAACCATATAAAACCCTTGTTGCCCTGGCTGGGAGGCTCAGTTGGTTGAAGAATTGTGGGTTTGATCCCAGGTTGGGGCATGTGAACTGATCAAAGTTTCTCTCTCATATCAATGTTTCTCTCTCCCCCTCCCCTTTCTCCCCCTTCCTCTATCTCTAAAGTCAATTTAAAAATCCCTGGGTGAAGACTTTTAAAAAATCTTTGTTAACATTGACATTACTCCAGTAATTTAGATATACTTCCTAATTACTTTGTGATATAATTGAAAATCAAGTGTTTCTAGCAAATAATTAAGCTTACAAGTGGTATCTTCAGTGCAGAATTTTTTACAAGATTATGTCTAATCTATGGAACACAGCTTCATGACTGGGTTTCATATAATTCATTTGATTTTACCAATAAGTTAAAGTGCTGCATACCTACCTATGGTTTTGAGGTTCTAAGAATCATGCATTTAACTTCAAAAATTCAGACTCATGTTGGAATATTTTGAGCCAGGAAGAACTTTAAAATCTGAGTTAAAATTCTGGATCTGCCACTTATTAGCTCTGTAACTTTGGGAAATATTACTATATACCTAAATTCAGGCATAGTGAGAGCTATCTCTTAGGATCAGTGGAGAACTTGAGAAGTCATCTATGAAAAGATACCTGCTATGTATTAGGCCTCAATAAATATTAGTGCCTTCTTCCTTTCTTCTACTCAGAAAAAACAATAGTCTTTAGTTAAGCAAAGAATTATATTGGGAAAAACTAGTCTTGTAATTAGGCATCAGCCAAAGTTTGAACTAATGTATAAAGACAGCATCCAATATCTTGTATAAAGAGGGAATAACATAAAATCCTAAAATGTATATTGATACTCTTTAACAGTGTACTGAATGTTCTCAAAATAAATCATCTGCCTGTAAAGTTGTCACTAAACAATAACAATGAGGTAATATGCAATATCTACAAACACTGAAAAAGTAACAGGTATGGGTAACTATTGGTACTGTTATTAGTCTTACTACTGATGATAATAATAGGGCTAAGTGTCAAGTAGAAACATGGTGAAGCAAGTTGCAAGTTGTAAACTGTCCTAATTCACCAGGCAGAGAAACAGAAGGTGGGAACACACATGATGGATGTTGGAACCCGCAACCATTCTGTATATAGGTCAGGATACTCAGTTTGGTGATGTGAAATGTGTCCTGGAATGTCTGAGGGGCCCTCCACTGAGGTTGTTGGGTTGGGACAGAAACGGGCTTGAGCAGTTGAGAAAAGGCTGGTGGAGAGCGTCGTCAGCAAGAGCAGCTGGGGGCAGCCAGCCTTGAAGACCATCACTGCTCACCTCATGGACCTGCCCAGTCAGCACCGGAAAAGCTGGATGCAACTGCTCCTGACTACTGTGCAGGGTCCCAGGCAGACTGTACACACATCCTTTATGATCCTGAAAGGCAGGAACACGTAGGGGACAACAATAGACCCCTTGCCCTCTAGAGTGATTATGCTCCAAGAAACACGGAGGCTCTATATCCTAGGTCAGGATGGCAGGAAAAGGTAAGATTTTCTTAAGAAATAACAGGATACCAAGATGGAAAGTCTGTTTATAGCAGTCAGGGGGATTGTGTTGGGGAAATGAGGCAGGGGAGAACTGTAGACTAAGAGCTATGTGACTTCCTCCAGATAGAAGTGGCACCCAGCCCCTTTCCCTGACTAATTCTGCTTACACATCACTTATATTTGCTCATCCCTGGCCAGAAAGCAGAGATCAGAGATTTCATAAGAAACCCCTCTTTACCCTCACTTTTTTAGTACCTTGTTACTTGAAGCAGTTAATGTTTATGGATAATGGCTCATTACTGCCTTTTAAGTTACATTCCAGACCGCCCCCCTCCCCAACATTGCCTGGATAATAACACACCTGTCAGCATGACTCATGGAGCCCACACCCTCTAGGTCTGTCGCAGGCTTGCTCTTCAAACAGCCTCCACCACCATCTGCCCCAGTGCTGACACCGTTGTACCATAAAACACGGTGGTGTCTCCAGCTCTGCTCCCCTTGGCACACCCCACTCGCCCCACTTCCTTCTGGCCTGGCGCAGATCGAGCCTCAGGGGCCCTCCCAGCTCCCAGGACTGTGGGGCTGGTGTTCAGCCTTTGAGAGGCTGGCACAACCTGTGGCCCACAGGCCGAGTAGGACAAGAGCCTGACTTGGCTTTGGTGCCAGGTTTAGAAGTTTTATTACCCAGGAAAGGTGTGGCTCAGGGGGGTGAGAAAGGGCTGGGGAAGGTCGCCTCAGGTTCTTGGTGCTGGGAGTCTCCCCCTTCGGCAGGAATCCAACCCTGCAGGGTAATGGCCAGAAGTTGTTAGAAGTTGCAGGAGGAGGGTAAGGGAGGTGTGAAATGGAAGTGGAGGCCTGGTCTTGGGGAGCATGTGTGGTCCCATGTCTAATGACCCTCTCACATATATCAGGGGCAGCAGAAAATCAAAAATAATATTACTTTGGAAACCCATACACCCTTTTTCCCAGAGGACAGGCCACACTATGGGAAGAAAATGTTAGGGGAAAGAAAGAAATAAACCAATTTAATGTCAAGTTTAAATCTATTTATCAACAAGATAAATCCAGTAAATGTGGTAAGTAAATTCGAATCAACTACTGTTAGAATTTAAATCACTTGGTGAGATGACTAGTTTCAAAGTACTACTTCACCAAAACTTGATCTATAATTTGGTTATGTAAGATCACAAAAAGACCAGTTTACCTGATGCTCTTTGGTCTTGACATATACAGTTCCCTGGCCAGGAGATGGGTGAATATGTATGTTCTGAGAGGCTTTCCTTAACTATATCCATTACTTTTATAAAAGACAGAATAGCTTATTGATTATGTATGATTTTAGGCAACTTCTAGTAATAATGACATTATAATCTATATGTGTATTTCTTGTAGTTCTAAGTGAAGTCCATCATAGTATTGATATTCTTGATTCAGTATTTGTCATGATACATAGGAAGTTTCATTGCATTCACAACCTTGTTTATTATGCAAGAATTCCTTTTATTCAGGAGTAGCAAAATATAGAAAAATGTTGAAGAATATATTCTAAATATTTCTAGAGCAAGCTGGATATTACAGGTGACTTTTGTCTTCCTTACTGTATGTTCTAAATATTTCCACAGTAAAAATAATTTATATTTGTTGAGTGCTTTCTCTATGCCAGGTTTCTTGTGAAGTCTTTTAGGTTCATTTTTACATGCTACCCTTTCAATAATCCTGTAAGAGAGGCCCAATTATTAACCTCTCTTTACTCATGAAGAAACTGAAGTTTAACTAATTTTAAATAATCTTGCTCAATTATTATTCATCAGTGGTAGGGGCAGAATTCAAACCCATGTATATTTGATTCCAGAATTTAGATTATAAAACACTATGCTAAACTGCATTTCTTTTGTAATCAGAAACACACACACACACAATTTTTAAGAATTAACAATAAGTCCCACTATTATATTTAGCTTATAACTTGCATGACAAAAATATTAAATATATACCCAATTTCCAGGCACATCTACTAAAGTCACAAGCTAAGAACTAATGAAGAAAAACATTAAGATTTACTTAAATTGAAGCTCACCATTTTAAATCAACTTAAAAGTATTATTCAGGAAGTGTCCACTTCTATGAAATTCAGAAATAGATTAGAAAAAAGAGTGTTAGGAAATAGGCATAGAGATTAGTCAGATAATGAGAATTAAATCTTTAAGATATGACCATGTAAATTGGATTATTTTTGCTTTTCAGTTTTTGTTTGTTTTGTTTTTGCTTGAAGAAGAAAAGGCTGAAAGAAGATTAAACCACAGTTTTGAAAAAAGGAAGAACTATGGTGTGGTTGGTGGGAGAAGCTGTTGTCCAATCTCAAATCACATCTGAAATAGGATATTTAGTTCTGGGTACCACATTTTAAGACAGACCTTGGTCAACTGGAGTGTGTCAGATCAGGGTGAACATGATGATGTGTCCTTACACCTAGCAACATGTGAATTAGGGTTACTAACTGATCGTTGCAGGAAAAGGGTTTGAAGGAAACAAAAGATCTGGGTTCAGAGCTATGAAGCCCTGTCATGTCAAAGAGGAATTGGGCTTGTTCTGTCTCATGCCAGAGGGCAGCACTAAGACCAATGAGGCGGGTGTCAGTCAAGTATAAAAAAGCAATTCAGAATCTACATACTAAAATGGGCTGCAAGTGAACTAACGAGGGTCCCCAGGATTTGTCAAGCAGAAAGAAGAATGTCTGAATCTTCTTGTTAGAGTAGACTGGTAGGACTACCTGTTGAGATGGTAAAATTTTCTTAGTCAATTTTAAAGAGATGAGAGGCAACTTCTTTTAGAGAATGACTTGAAGGTTCTTCTATCAGAAACCAGCAGTACATCTTTCATAATCTTTTTGTACTCTTTTGTCACACACCTGTATTCTTTTGTTCAATACACTTCTCCAAAATTATATGACATGGTGCTGCCTTCTGGAGATTTGTTTTTTAGCATTAAAATATTTCCCTTTCCATAATTTTTTATTCAACACAACTCACTAGGTGAAAATAGATAAAAAATAAAGAAAAATAAAACACAAGTCTTTAAGAAAAGTAGATAACTTTTTAGACAAATGGAAATAGAGAGCATGAGGTCTAAACCCATTCTCATGTGACCTTCAGTAAGTTAAGTTTCTTAAGTCTCTAGGCCTCCCTTCCTTCATCAGTAAAATGAATATAATAACTCTTGCCTCATGGCTCTTATGGGAATTAGTGAGTTAATGTTTGCCCAGTTCTTTGAGGTTCTTGGATGAAAGGTGTTGTATAAATACTAGTTATCATTATTAACATTTAATAACTATAGCTATATTTATGATACCAAGTGTCCTAAGAAACAAAAGCTGTTACAGGCTACAGAAAAGCTTTCAAAGACTGATTCACAAGGGTCTACAAAGACCTAAGTTAGAATTATCAAGAGAGCTTTGTGTCCTGTTGTCAGTGGAAACATTGCTATCTAGTGGATCCAACTTGACATTTAGCTATAGATTCAAAAGATGTTTTTTAAAGCATTTCTGCTGTCTTCAAACTAGTTTTCTTTACTACTTTAGTGGTAATTTTGAAATTCTCAAATTATTTTATTTTTCTTATCGACTTACAGCCTCAGTGGAACCTTCTGAATACTTACACATACTACATGTGGCAATTTTTGTCTTCTTTTTTTCCTCAATAAAGGAAGAGCACATAAGAATCGCTGTCAACCACAATGAGGAAACAGATGGCCTAGTTTGGTCTTCTCTCCCGGTGTTCAGGGCCCACTGCTGCAGCATTCTGCATTCTCATGCTGCTCCTTGTACTTACCCGAAGCAGCAGGCGTGGGTGGGGAGCTGGAAAGGGGATGGTCCTTTTTGATCTCACATGACAAACTGAAAAAAATAATCATTTAAAGAGAAGGAAAAACAAACATAGAAAAAGGAACAACAATAAAATTGAGCCGTTCAATTGCCACCTGTGTATCTGCTTCAAGATGGCTGATGGATTGGCCCTTCATATGAAAAAGCAAATTAAGAGAGAAATAACACTACTGTTGGGAATACAAACCAATACAACTCCTGGAGGATAATTTAACACTATAAAGTTGAAGAAGTGTATTCCCTAAGGCTCTCCATTTCAGTTCTACACTTACACTCCAGAGAAACTCTTGTACATGTGAACATGGAAATGTGAACAAGACCATTCATAGCACCATTTGTTCGTAATGATGAGAAGCAATCTAAATGGAAACAATCTAAATGTCCATCAAAAAGAGGTCAGTAAATAAACTCTGGTGTATGCATATAATGGGATACTATGCACTGTATAGCAGCAAAGTTGAATTAACCAGAGCTACAAGTGTGACTCCTATATCCCTATTGGTAACTCTCAAAAAAAGTAATGCTAGGACAAAAAAGGAAGCATACAGGGAAAAGTGTCATTTATATAAAGTTTTTAAATATTCAAAAGATGACTGGTGGTTATTATTATAGAGAAATTCAAACATTTAATCTGGGTGTAGAGTCTGAACTTCCAGTCTTGGCATTCCCTTAGGTAAGTATTTCAGCATTTTCTTGAAAGTCTTTCCCTACTAGTGCCAAGTAATTGCCACAATCAAGATTTCTGTAGAATGAAGTAGAAAGGGCCTTTAAGGATCCTCATACCCCTCATAGAAATATTTGTTCTAATATAAGCTATCCAATACAAGCATAATGTGAGCCATGTAATTTAAAATTTTCCAGTAGTCATAGTTAAACAATATAATTGAACAGGTGAAATTAATTTTGATAATAACTTTTATTTAAACACATTCAAAATTGTATGTAGTCAAAAATTTTAATTAGATGTTTTAATATTTTCACACAAAGTCTTTTAAGTCATTTCACACTTCGTGTATCTATTTGAAGACTAAATTTAGAAACACTTGCTCTACATCTAGAGTTCATAAAATTTAGAGTTACAACAGTAAAGTCACACACTAAGCATACATAGAAGTCTCTAAATTGAATTTTGGTTTTTATTTTAACTTTTAATTAATTGAAATGAAATAAAACAACAAATTCCATGCCTTAGCCTCACTTGCCACATTTCAAGAGCTCACTAGTGACTGATGGCTCTTGGCTTCTGCATTGCACAGAGCAGGTCTAACCTGGGGTGCTAAGAAACTCTGTTCACCCGCCTTTCCTCTCTGCAATGCCTCTTTTTATACAGCTGAAATAAAACTAAACAAGTCCAGCATGGCCTTCCTGGAAGAAAGTAACACAGAGCCACCTGCAGTGAAGGGTATGTTGACTAACAAGGGTCAAGGACACTTAATGACAGAAGTCCAGCCAGATATATATGCTCAACATCTACTTCCTAAACCTCTCAACTGTTCCCGTTATGCCAAGCTGGGAGACCTCCCAAGGCTCCATACATCTGGGGTGAGTTCATGTCTGCAGTATCTGTTTTAAATGATTAATTTCCCAAAGTGTGAGTGATTTAGTTCTACTAAAACACCAGCCCTTGTCCAAGATCGGGGCTCTGGTGTCCTTTGGGGCTCCTTGGCAAGTTCTAGATTGGATCATTAAAAACACAAAAAGTTAACCAGCAACCAGAGTGCCAGTAGTTAACATGGAAGGGATGTTTCATTTTTAAATGAAAGGCTGTCAGGCTGCAGTACTCAAAAGTATCCTCTCATTTCTGTTATGCTTGATGCCAGCTTAGACACACAACATGTCAACTTGCACACACACACACACACTCACAAACCATAGAAAGGACATAGAGCGGTTTCTTAAGAAAACAACAGCAACAAAGCCTTTGGAACTATTGATAATTAATAAGGCAGGCAGTAGTGGCAATTAATATGTGCAGAGATGGGGCGCCTACTGTTCTCTGAGCCATAGCTCATTTAAAATACTCACCCTGTAATTTATGAGTGATATTTAATACCTCAGTGACCATAAACCTCAATGTTTTATTACCACTGCTTAGCATACCTTTGATGTGCTGCCCAGCTCTACACAATCCAAAACAAATTACTTTCAGGAAGCTGGATATTATATAAATGCAGGAAAGTCATAAATAATGCACAGGAGGAACATTTTCTGTGGGTTCTGACATGCCACAATGGGTCTCTGTGAGTGTGACTTCTGAAGCATCTCAGTGGCCCTGAGTGAGGGGCAATAGGGCCGCCCATCTGCAGAGTGTTCGCCAGACAGGGTGGGATGCTGACTGCCAGGCACCATTGACACTGCTTTTTAAACCTATAGCACAGTCAGCTGGAGTCACATGAGTACCCTTTACAGAGCTATGATCTTCTTAATGAGTTGCAGATGTGAAAGGAACAGGCCTTTCGTTTACATTTTTGGTGGCCTCTTCACAACCTTCATCCCTGCTATCACGTGAGCACGTAGGCGCTGCCTTTCCCATTCTCAACAGCAGCTGTTTAAAACGCTCCGATGTTTTCGAGGCCCTGATCCCCCATGTCTGCACTCTTGGAAGATGAGAGAATCTATTCTGTCATTGAGGAAATCGAGATCATCAGGCAAGAACTCCTCCATCTTCCCTCCCCAACATATCTCTGTATTTCCCCCCATCCTCACTGACTACTTTTGTCTTGCAGGGGACAATTATTTCCAAAGACAACACCTGTGCCCTTCCCCTCCCTTCTAACCTATAAATTACCCCATTCGTCCTCTCCCTCTCCACAGGTTCCTTATTTTTGGCCTTAAAATAGGATTAAAAAGTACCGCTTCCTACAAATAAATGAATAATCACAAATAAAATCTTCTCTATGACTATATCCCATCATTTCTGAGATGCACTTTTTACTCTCTGTCCCACATCCAGCTTTTTGGAAAAAGGGTGGCCCCTGTCTGATTCAGACCTTGCCCTCATTGTCCAGCTGATTCTGTCCTCAACAATCTGCTAAGAACCTTCTGGTGGTTTTCCACATCCCATGGCTCCCTACCAGGCCTCATCTTATGAGACCCTCTGCAAGGTTGGATGGTGTTGCCCCTCTACTTCCAACTTGTAACTTTCATCCCCCGGGTTTATGCATTCATATTCCTGTTCAGAACTTTTTCCCTGATCTCTGCTGCTCCCACTGCCCAAACCCAGTCCTCTTCTCTGCCCACTAGTCCTGGGTGATCTCAGCCTCTTCCCCGGCTTCAGCCATTACCCAGCACCAGTGGCTCCCAGCCCTGTCTCTGAGCCACAATACCCTAAATTCCACCAGTTTTCCTTTGGACAGCTCCACAGGTCAGCTTTTCAAATTAAAGTTATAATACAAGATAGAACTCTTCTATCCTTCTACCTTTTGGTAAGGTGCCAAAACATCACCCCTCAAACTACTTGCTAATTGCAAAGAGGGAAATGCATTTTCACAAAAAGAAATACAATGGCCACCAAATGTGGTGTTATTAGTTGCGGGAAAACCTGACATTACGTACCTGTTGGTGGAATAGAATAAAAGTATAAGACAATACCTGTAAATTGTTCTTGTCCCAAAATGTTTAACCTGAATGTAACCAAGTCTTTAGACCCAGCTCCCTGTTATGTAAAACACCAAGGATAGAGGAACAAGTTATATGATACCACAAGGTAACAATCAGGCAAATCCAGATTGTGAGACCTCTGTAAAACAAGTGGCCTGACATCTTAAAAAAGATAGTAAGTAGTAGAGTTTACATAGTTTATAAGATGAAGGATTTCTAGAATAAAAGAACTGAAAAGTGATAACCAAATGCAATGATTGGAATTTGATTGGGTCCTGCTTTGAAACAATCAACTGTAAAAGATATTTTGGGTTCAATGTGGAAAATTTGAACATGGACTTTAAATTAGATACTATTTGAGAAGTAGTGTAAATTTTCTTTAATGTAATAATGATATTGTGTTCGATGAAGAAAATGTCCTATTCTTGAGGGATGTATGCTGAAAAAAAATTTTTAAGATTCATTATTTATTCATTATTCTCAGAGAGAAGGGCAGGGAGGGAGGAAGCAAGGGAGGGAAACATCAATGTATGGTTGCCTTTCTCCTGACTCCAGCTACGGTCCTGCCTGGAGATCTGGCTCGTAACCTGGTTATGTGCCCTGGCTGAGAATTAAACCAGCAACCTTTGGGTTCAAAGGCCAGTGCCTTATCCACTGTGCCACCAGCCAGGGCTCTGTATGCTGAATTTTTTAGGGACGAATTTTTGTGATGCTTGGAAGTTACTGTCAAAGGTTTCTGCAAAAAACAAACCTCTCTTTGTATAGCGTATGTGTATAAATCAAATATGGCAAAGTAGTAATAGCTTTTTAATTTAGGTAATACATTTAGGAGTGTTCAATACGCTTTCATTCAACAGGTGTACAAATTAAAACTTTTTCATTCATAATTTTAGAAACATAATCAAAACTACAACTATAAACTGAAAATATTTTCTTCAATCTCCCACCTACCCCTTTTCTATTCGCTATTGACCAAGTACATGAAGCTAACACACTGTCATGATGTGTCATTTCTTCCTTCCTCCTCAGAGCTCCCTCTCCCGGATCCTGTCAGCTGGTCTTCATTTCTCCATCTCTGGGGACCAACCCTCCCTTTCCCACTCTTGGCTGCTGCACTGACCTCCTCAGGCCTCAGTCATAAATCGCCTGGGCTCCAGCCCCTCCCCAATCAGTCCCTTCTCCCCAGTCCCTTGCCTGGTGCAATTTTGTGACAGGTCCCCATGCCTCAAAATGAGATCAGATTCCCAGAAATAAAAACATTGAAAAATATAGAAGAAAACACTGAAAAGACATCTGCGGGTAATGATGAGGAGGAGGTCAAGCTGACACCCAGAGATACCCTCAGGCTATTGACTTCAAAGCTGAGTTCTGATGCCTAGGGGCTCACTCCGGCTGCATGCTTCCTGGTGGAGCCAAGAGAGCAGAGAAGATGGGCCTCACGGAAAGGAACAGCTCCCCGTGAAACCTCCGCCTGGAGAAAGAGGTTATTCATGGATCAGCAAAGTAACCTTCTGAGATTTTTAAGGCCCATAAAAGAGTCTTTTAACTATCACAGCTATGACTTCGGAAGCATGATGAAAAGACTCATTTTATCAGCTCCGGAAGAGGTTCACAGCACTTGGCTGGTGAAGCGGGGGAAGCAGGCATTCCCATCCATTGTGAGCATGAACATAAGTTGGTATCGGCCCAATGGAGGGTAATTTGGCAACATCTAGGTGAGTATGATCCAGGCCATCTCACTTCAGAAAATGCTATACATGCACATATGCGAAATGATGGATGGCATATGTAATTTTTCCATGCCCTTCATCGAAAATTTGTTTAAATTGCCAAAACGTTGAAATCATCCCAAGGTCTAATGATAAGAGGTTAGGTAAATATGGTACATCAACCTTAACAAATACTATGCAGCTACCACAAAAATGGGAAGGACTATCTACAAGATATATTGTGACGTGGAAAATGCAAGGTGCATCAGGATGCGTATACTACTTTAAGCTTTATGTTAAAATGTAGGTAAAGAAGAGAACTGGTGCTCAAGAACAAAAACGGGCAAAAAGTGTTTACCAAGGTAATGCAGCAACATAGACTGCAAACAGCACCTGTCACTTCTAAGGTTAGGAAAACTCAAGGACACTGGGGCTATCGCGACCTGGAAAGTAGGAGACTCATGGATCTACGGCTCCACATCTGAGAAGGGCCCCACTTGACAGAGGCTGGTGTCTCGGGGACAGAGGGGGTGGGAACACCCAGGCGGGTTCTAGGAGATCCGATACAGGACGGATATGGGAACCAATTGCGCTGCCATGCTCTCCTCTTCCTGCACTCCTGTTTCCCCTAGTCTTCTCTATTGGCTGATTTCACAAAGAGGTAGTTCGCAAAGGAAAAATGCGGCTTCCAGAGCCTCAGCGCGGATAATGGACAGAGTTGAAGCTGAGAGACAAAAGTTTAGTAACTAGCACCCTAGGGCAGTAGGGATAGTCTGTTTGGGCAGGATCACGGTGGCTTTGGAGTTGGGCATCTATCTGTCAGTGAGGATGGACTCCCCACGGCGCTTGGAGCAGACCCCTCCCCCTCTCCCCTCCCCTCCTCCTCTTCCTCCCCGTCCCCCCTCTCCCCTCCTCCCTCTCCCCTCCCCCCTTCTCCCCTCCCCCCACAGCTGGGCGCAGAGTGAGGTTCAGGCTCACACCTTTGTTACTCATCTCTTATGGGCCGGAGCGTCAAGGGGCTTTCTTCTCGTACACATATTCTTTTTATTCACGCTTCTGATACCGTTTGTGACGAATAATATTGCCAGCATTTTGCAAATGAGAACACCGAGTAAGAAAAAGAAATACTTCCAAGCAGGGCATCCCCTTCCCGGTCCTCTCCTGTGTATTTCTCCCTCATACTCATCCTGTCCGTTCCTGGAAGTGGTTCCAGCCCCCGCCCTGAGACCCTGGGTCCCGCTGCGCTGGATGAGGTGGCAGCTATACCGTGGCGGAGCCCTACGCACCAGGCGGGTTCTGGTCCTGAGTCCCAGAGCACCTGGCTGGGAAGGAACGGGGGGAGGCGGGGAGGCGGTTCTCAAACACTCGCCTCTGCCTGCACTCTCCTATTTTCTCTCTTCTGCACCCGCCTTTAGATTCCCTGTCCTGAAACATGGCTCAGCAGCCAAAGGAGCTTTGCCAGAGGAAGCACAACAATTGACACCACCTCCCTGAGTCAATAGCTGTGGCTAAAAGCAAATAAAAAAAGATAACCCGGCGGTATGATTCCAAAGGAAATGCTTAGAAGATTGGGTTTCGCGTGGCTTCCCCAGAAGGCAGAATTGGTCTATCACAAGTTCTTCAAGCCTGTTTGTTAATCTTGCCTGTGCTTTGAAAGCTCCTCCCCACACCCATCCTTCTGTTTTCTCTTCAGGTCAGAGAACACACACACCACACCACACCATGCCACACCACAGCACCCCCACCCCCCCAACTTCCCCAGTGCCCCATTGGATTGGAGGAAGGGCTAATTTAAGTATTTGTTCTCTTATCTCCAAGCCATGTTCCACAAAAAAAATTTTTAACTTATTTACATAATAACTATCATGCCAAATGAATGGCAAGAAGCAGCTCTTAACTGGGTTTAAAAAACAGCGTAGAAAAAAACATCTTCACAAAGCAGAAAAACAATAATAAATGAACCAAGACACAAACTTTGCCCTTCAAGTGCCTCATTCAGATACATAAACAGGAGCGGTGCCCTCTTTTTGGAACCTCATCATAAGAAAATTCAAACTCACAAAATAGCCAAATTAATGAATGGATACTTGTTTTACAAAGGTGTCTCGAAGGGTTCTTTCCTTTTTTTTTTTTTTTTTTCCCCAATAGGAATCCCTTTCCCCAAATCCCAGTTCCATATCAGTCCTTAAAGTAAGCCCTTTTGATGAAGTGAAAGCCATCGATACTCACGCAACACAAGGGATTTTTATTTTACCAGTGGAGGCTGTACCCGAATTCCAATGTTGAGCCCCATTTCTAGGGTCCGGTCTTTTTCATTTTGCTTTCACTTCTCTCTCCTTCCTGTAGATACCTGCACTAATTCAAGGAGTGATTCAATGATTTTTGGGTAAATTTCCCAAGCTCCATCACCCACCGTCCTGGGTGTTCTCCATGATCTTGAGACTCCTCTGAATGACCACAATGAGTGTCTATCCCTTGACTGCACAGACCGAATTTGAGTAACTTTGCTTCCCACCTAGCATGTCTAAGGTAAATCGAATGGTTTCACTTTTAATTTCAATGTTACTTTGGACAAGAACTAAAACCATTTGAACTTATAAAAGACTGGCATCACCTTATCCTTTTTTATTTAATATATTTGCACCCTCATTCTCTCTTTTCCTCATAGTATTGTTACATGAAAATATATGTTTTGAGATGTTACCACAGAGTTCTCTGACTTTTATCCAAACCCACAGGCCTCAATACTGGGCAAAGAAATCTAGCAAAATTAGATAGTCTTGGTAGATTTTGAAAGCTTTCAGTTTCCATCCAGGCTAGAAATAGTACCAGAGGGAAAAAAAATCCTTTTGTGTGATATACGATGGTTTTGTTGCCAGTCCTAAGTCACTCTTTAATAGGGTTAGGTTTTAAAAAGCCACAGTTTAAAATGCTAACAAAATAGATTAGGCTTTCAGAAATTGGAGTGGAGTTTGAATTGTGTTAAAGATTTGTGTTGTCCTTTATTTTTCTTGAAATGATTCCCCTTCCCACAACTAATAATGGATTTGCCCAGTAACTCTGTGCTTTATGCCATTGTCTGTTAATGTGAAACAGCTGGGGAGCCTGTGGCCCAGTGGGAAAGACCAGCTTCTTCTACTTCATGGAAATGCTTAGGAAGATGGCCAGGTGCATCCCTACCACTGCCTGCTTGTGAGAAGGGATAAACAAATGCCCATTTCAAATAATTTAATGTGAAAAAAAAAAGACAAAACAAAAAACAATAAAAAATGGTTTAAGGTAATCTTTTCTACATCTATGATATTTCCACTTGTTTCTCTTTCTCTCTGTATATGTATATGCATATGTATGTACATATATCTAAAAGTTAATAAAATTTAAATTTCCCAAGAGGTACTGTGAAGGGAGTCCTATAGTACTCTGTAAGTGGAAATCTGATCATTTAGAAGTAAGGTAATCTCTCTCCTAACAGCTGGGTGGGCCCTGTTCAAGGAAGCTTTCAGACCACCTAAAAGCAACCATAATGTCAATATATTTTGAATATGAATGTAAAGTAAATGTTAGCCTTTCCCTGATTTCAGCTAAGCACAATAAACAACAAGGGAGTCCAGAAAAATCATAAGAGGTTTAAGAAATTTTCTTTGATATTAACCCTCAAAGATATCAGACTTAAGTTCTCATATGAACAATTATATATTCTTCTTCCAAGTCAGGTCTAACAGCACAGAGTGTTAAGAAGGTCTTCAGCTGTCCTCTCAGCACAGGCAGTACTAGGTAGCCAATGGCAAATAAGATGAATCTTCCTGCAATGGACAAGAGTGTTCATCCTGATATATTTTTCAATTCATGTACATTAATCTGCCTGAACTATTTTTCCACTTGACCTAAATGAGGTATTAACTTCATTCTTTTCTTATTCCTGCCCTAACTACATAGGACCTTTTTTTTTCTTTAATGTGTTTGGTAAGAGAGTGCAAACAATATTTGACTCAAATGAACTACAGTATTAAAAGATTGTGGAGACACAAATTAGAAAAGCGAAGAAAACATAAAGTTTAGCAGGAAGACTATAGCATGAAGAAGTGAAGGTGAATTCTTTTTTCTATTTTTTTTTTTAGAAAACACAGATGTTTATGTTGATTAGAGTTGGTTCTTCATGATGTCAAGTCAGTGAGTAGTCATACAGAAGTTAGAAACTGAGCCAGCCCTGGCTGGTGGCACAGTGGATAAGGCGCCTGCCTGCAAACCCAAAGGTCACTGGTTCGATTCCCAGCCAGGACACATAGCCAGGTTGCAGGCCAGGTCTCCAGCCAGGTCCTGTCTTGGCTGAAGGCTGGTGAAAGGCAACCATACATTGATGTTTCTCTCCCTCTCTCCTTTCTCCTCTCTCTGAAAAATAATAACTAAAATCTTAAAAAAAAAAAAAAAAAGAAAGAAAGAAAGAAAGAAAGAAAGAAAGAAAGAAAGAAAGAAAGAAACTGAGCCAGTACAATGAGTGAACAGCCGTCCGGTTAGAAACTGTTGAGCTGGAAAGCATGCAGTTTGTCTAAATGAGGGAGTGGCTACTATAGTCCAGGCTATCTATGCCAGCAGAAATATAGCACTGATGTAGTTAAAGGTTACAGGCTAAATTTTTAAAAAGTTTTAAATATCAGGCAAGCTGAATAAAACACTTCTGTGGGCTGCCAGTTTGCAGTCTCTGTTCTGTGGGATGGACAACCTGGGGGAGGTGAGGAAAGATGGAAATGCAAGATCAGGATGAGTGTTAGAATCTAAAAATGTCAGGGAGCTTTCCCCTTCTGAGCCTCTCATCTAGGATGGGGAGACGGGGACCTAAGGTCAAATGTGGTGATGACCGCCGATTCTGTTTCTGACTCCGGAGAACATGAGCTGTACACACCCACAGTGCTGGGTACCACAATTCCATTCAATTCAAACATGTCTCTTTTTTCTCAAAGGAAGCCCATGAGAACAAAATTAAAATTCAGCCAAATGCTTTTGATATTTATCAACTATCACAGGCTCATCCATTACTTCCCACAGAAGAAACCCATAAAATTGTGTCTATAGTAACAGAAACCCAAAATTCTTTTTCTCCATGTGTCAATGCATAGCTGATGATTAGGATTTCACAAGTAAATGGAGCCACAAAACATGGTGCTTTGGTGGCTTCACTGAATAGTTTATCAGATACCACTCACAAAACAGCAAGTCCTTTTATAAACAGACACCTAGACAAACTAAATCTGAGTAACCAACAAAAATAATGTTAGTATTTTATGATGAGGTATTTGTAAAATCAAAGAACCAAGACACAAGACCACAAGAAAGAAAAGCTATGACCTTTTTTTTTTAATGAACTATGGCCAGTGCTTGCTTTCTCAATAAACCATCTACCAGTCCTTTGTTACTCAAAATCTCCAGGGCTCAGGAGTGGCAGAAAAAGTGACCTGCCTCTCTCATCACCATCGTGGGTCATATGTGCTTCTTCTGAATGTGGACAGATAGGCAGAATATGGTTCAAGCAAGAAGCACAGTAGCTGCCCAGAGACTTTCAAATTATGAGACCTGGGACATTTGTCCTGACCTGTTCTACAGCCTCCTTCCACCCTGGGTCACAAGGATATACTTTCTTTAGATCATATAGAAATTCACATATTGAGAAATGCATTGTTTCCTCAGTTACCTAGAGAAAAGTGCTCTTTTATTTCAGTATTCATTTTTGTTTCTAATTGGCTTTGTTATTCTTGAGTGTAATACAGTATACAATTCTTACACTCTTTTATTGAATAAAATACATTGGACACTGGAAATATAGTCGAGCTAAGCTAAACTGGTAAAAACAAAACAAAACAAAACAAAAACAAAAACAAAAACAAAACTGGTAAAAACTGGCCAAAAGAGTAATATTATTTTCTGTGTCTCAGAAGGTGACAGAGCTTATCCTGGATTGTAAATTTCAATGGAATCCTTTATGTTGACTGTTCTAAGGAGCAAAGGAAAACATATTTTCTTATTTCACAGTGTTAGCATCTAGACTTCTATGGTGTCCCAAAGGGAAGACAGGTTTTAAGGGACAGGTTCATGCTATTGGAATCTTGGGAAGGCAAAGTGATTGAATCTCCTGCAAGCTTCCACATGGGAGGTGAGGACTGGCAAAGCGGAGGTAACTTATCTTCTGAATTGATTTAAATATTTGCAGCAAACCCTTCTGCGCAAATTGTCACGACTTTTTATGGTAATTAATTTGCTGGAATGTTGCCAAATGGCATATTTTTCCTACTTGAAGCCCCCTTCTAAGCACTCCTGGGAATGTCTGAAATATGAGATAAGCACTCTTAACCCAAAGTTTTATTTAAAAGTTTAATTAACACAAATGCAAAATGACATATTGATTGCTATTAAGTAGGTAGCCTACACGTAAATCTGTGAACTACCCATTCCCCTCAGTGACCCTGGGAGCTATATCTCCTCCTGAGCACAGGACAGCCCCCTGGGGTGCACTTCCCCATCACCAGCCTCCTGGGTTCTCAGGGCTCACCGCTGGCCCTACAGCTCAGTGGTGGGGTGAAGCTTCCTTACCTTGTTCTCGTCTAACCCTCCCTCCTCTGCATTAGTACCAGCCCCACCCTGCTGGGCCCTCTGGCTTTTTATCTCCTTCAAGCTGCCTTCTGGAAAGCCACCAGCCTCACGGTAATTCTCTTGCTTGTCTAAACCCCATCCCACCAGAGAAAATACATGTCTACCAATCCTCTCTCAAGCCTCAAGAATATGAAGAATTACTTAACTTTTGTTTTTCTTTTTTCAAGCATAATCCTCCACTAGAACCTGAGTTCTTCAAAGGCAGAAACCATATTCTTATATACCCTTGCCTTCCCAGCACCTAACAGTGCCTGACACATTAGCTGGAGCTCATTACTGAATATTTAGAAATGAGGTGTTATCTTGGTCCCCATTTTCTCTTTTTCATTAAAAAAAAAGTCTTCTGGGAGAAATCCTTCTTTTCCCCTTGTGTCCTCTGAGGGCTTCTGTTTTTTTAGCCCTCTAACTCCACTTGAGATAATTCTTTATATTGCGATTATGTTAAGTAAAAGTATTTATTTATTTAACTACTCAATGTGTAATAAGCAGGGTAACAAAGGACAGTCTAAAAAGATTTTCTGTAATTTTAGTTTACATTGAATCAATGGCACAGCCCCCTACATGGTGCTCAGCAACTCCTGCTTGATTAATGATCAGAGAAAATATTAACATAGCTATAAGCACTAGCAGAGAGGAAAAAAGAAAGTGAATGATAGTATAGTGAAAAGAAGAAATTTAAAAAAACAAACAAACAAGACAAAAAACAAAAAAAACATCTGGCTGGTGGCTCAGTGGATAGGTGCTGGCCTGTGAACCCAAAGGTTGCTGATTCAATTCCCAGTCAGGGCACATAACCAGGTTGCAAGTCAGGTCTCCAGCCAGATCCATAGCTGGAGGCAGGTGAAAGGCAGCCATACATTGATGCTTCTCTCCCTTTCTTCCTCCCTTCCTACTCTTCTCTCTAAAAATAATGAATAAAGTCTTTAACAAAAAAAATTAGAAGAGCTTGCAGTAACTGTATCAGTATCAGTTGTCTATTGCCCCAAAAGTGCTGCATAGTAATGAGCAGTGGCTTACAACAATAAACATTAATTTTTTCCTTAAAGTCTTTGGGTTTGCTGGGTGGTTTGGCAGATCTGGGCCCAGCTTGGCTGAGGATGGCTGGATTCACTCATGTATCTGTGGTCAGCTGGTGAGTCAGCTAAGGACTAGCTGCTCTCAGATGGTTTCAGCCTCTACTGTAGGGAGCTCTGCTCCATGCGTTTTCTTATCCTCCAGCACACACAGGCCTGAACTTGTTTGTATGAGGGTAGAATACATCAGAGAGAGAAAAAATTAGGAGAAGCACACAAAGCCTGTGAAGCTAGGCTCAAAACTGGCACATGGTCACTTCTGCCTCCTTCTATTGGCCCAAGTGTGTTTCAAGGCCAGCACAGATGCGAAGCATGGAAAAATACTTCCATCTCTTGAGAGTAGAAGCTGCAAATTCACATTATACCAGGTAGGGACACAGAGAGGGCTGGAGAATTTGGGCTAATTTTGACATCAAACCATCCCCAGTTACCTTTATGCCAAATTCCACTTATGAGTGGCAGGCAACACGTACGACTGCCTTAGTTTGAGTTCTTCTGGAAACGGAACCTGAGACAAGGATCCAAATGCAAAGAGGTTTGTTTGAATAAGGATGCTGCGGAATCGTGGCAGGGAAATGGGGAAGTGAGAAAGGAAAGAGCCTGACTTTGTTATCATGCAAGTCCCCACTGTGGATAACTGAATCTTACTCTTGAGGAACTTGGAGTCAATATAGATAGAACACATGCCTTAGACTGGTCCTGCCTGCACAGTGAGAGACCGAGGCTATAAAAACCCCAGCTTCTCTGGTCATTGGTTGTGGAACACTAACACGTGGGTATTTTGGACCTGCTATGGGAGCCCAGTGGGCTCCAGGGTCAGCCAGAGCAAGTCTTCAGACAAAAACTGCCAACTTAGAAACTGAGCAGAATGCATTCAAGTGGTGAGGGCGCCAGGGTAGGGCCAGGCACTGACTGTGTCCATTGTAAGACTGACTGCTGCTGACTACAGCGAAGCCTGCCAAATGTTACAACACAGCTAAGGGGAAAGAGTATGAGCAAATCAGTTTTTAACTGAACAAATGAATTAACGTCTCTGAATCTCTTTTTCCTCAATAACAGGTACCTTATAGGCAATCGATGATTAAACTGAGGTCATGTGTTCACAGATGCTGGCTATTATTAGCAATATATTTTTGTTTCCATTCACTGAGTTTTCAATACTTTGTAGTGGGAATAAACACACCCTTTGAAATACTTGACCATTCTTTGGCATCTAACACAGGCTCACCAAAGCCAAGACTAGAACTTGGAACTCCTAGGAATGGCAACATCTTTACATAGCTCGGTGAAACGGTCAATGTTCCCTCGTGCCACTTTCCTCCCTCCGTAAAACTGGACCAGCACCAACCAAACGCTTGCAAGAGAAAGCCGCTCCCTGCTGTGTGAAAACGGACCGAGCGGCACAGCAGCAGCCAGCCCGTGTTTAATTACGGGGCGCTGGGCTCTGACGCCACCCCTTCCTCCACCTCGCTGGAAGACGTCCAGACCTATGCTTATCTTGTTTGTTCTTCACTGGTGAGTGACCTTTCATGATCGGTCCCAGTTTAACGAAATAAAAATGTTAAACTATAATTCCCTTTGTCTTTGAAGTTGGTATTTCAGGCTTTCTGCTTCTTTTCAAGAAGCAGAAGGCCCCCTGGGTGAGAGGACAGGGAACCTGAAGAATGCAAACAGCTCGTACTCCGGGCGATGAGGCTGGATGGGTGGGCAGGCAGGGTCTCAGGTAGGCTTATTTAGTCCATCAGCCACCCAGAGGCCTCATCGGACTGTACAAACGTCACCAGAGTGCTTGAAGACACTAATTTGGTTTCTACCGGAGGACTGGGAAAGAGCTTTTTCACCGCATCCAAACCTGAAAAAGACTTGAAGAGATAATTAGGTTCATCACCTTGCCTTTATGCAAGTCCTCCCGGAATCCATCTCTGTGGATGGGAATTGCCTCTACTGAAGGGCCAGGAGATTCACAGAGTGTCCTGAGGGCAACATTATGGGGAAATTGTATCTTTGGTCTAACAAAGTCCCCGCCTACTATTCTATCAAAAATATATCCTTTCTTTCCCTATCCCTAATAGAAAGAGTACCACCTTCTCCATAAAATCTATTTAAAGTATTTTTTCTTATACGTTCTCCATATTCTTTTCCCAGTATTTCCTCATAGCTCAGGTTTCCTATTAGTCTTTTAATAGAGTTCTTTTAAAATTCACTTCAAGAGTGCAGTCAGCATTCTTAAGTTTGAAATCCAATTCTAGACTTTGGGATCACCTTGTGTGTAAATGAAAATATGTGGGGTGCTGGGGAACTTCTCCAGGGTTGAATTTTTTGGATTGAATTAAGAGGGATGTTCTTTTCATTCTCTTTACACCCATACTAACAACCCTCTCCCTTCCAACACCACTGAAAACAGAGAGAAGAAAGCCTTTCTTACACTCCATTATTAGACAGGAGATCAAGTACACATGCTCCAGGGAGAGAGAAGTCCAGAGTTTTGAGTTCATATGGACATAAAGATGATGGAGGTCAGATCTTTGTGAGGTAGATTTTTATCAGGAGTGATAGCATGCAAGCTGGAAATCTTTTGGTAATATTACTGTGACTACTCATCACACCCTAGTACAAATGTGTCTCAGTTTATACAATAGGAATATTTATACATGAAAATGTACATCAAATGCTATGTGAACTGCCACTGGGAGTGGGAAAACCAGAAAAAGGTAGCATCCACCTTAGTCTAAGTTGCATTGGCCACCTGATCTGCCCCGTGTGTGAGCCAGCAGAGTGACTCTGTGCGTTGATTTTATCCACCTGGTTTAGATAAGCCACCTCATAATACCTGCAGCACATCATTTAACACAGGACTTTATAAAACAGGCAAGAGGTTTAGTTAGAAGTAACTCAACTCTGTGGAATACATCTGACACCTCTTAGCATATTAGTAAAAACACAGAGAGAGGAATAATTTAAAATGGTTTCTAGTATTAACTAATACTAGGGGCATTGGGTTACCTTGGAGTCTTGCCCAGGAGGCCAGCAGGCTCTGAGGCTCAGAGGTTCCAGGGGACTAAGTGGTTGCCAGAGCAGCAGGGGTATTGCCCCAAAATGGAAAACCAGAAGATGAAATGTCCAGAGATCATTCTAAGAGCAGAGTAACAGAGGTTAAGAGACTACAATCAGGTAGTAAATGCATGTTATACCCAATAAACCTGTTCAAGTAAACATAGGTGTAGAAGTGAGTGCAAGAGTGACAAGCAAGCAACTAAATAAACCGAGGCAGGGCTGAACCATTGTAGAGACAAAGCAGAAATTGGGGCCAGTTCACCAGAATGGGGCAAGAGTGAAACGGAAAAAATGAAGCTCTCAGATCAGCCATTGTGGACAAAGGGAGATGCAGAAGGATCAACTTCATCCAATTAAAACCCAAAAGCTTGTGCAGCCTGACAGGAGGGTACTGCATGCCTTGGAGTCCCTGCAGTCCTTGCCCTCAGACGCAGATTCTGACCCTTCTTCACTAGCATGCTGATGAGACACTTCACCACAAGGGCTAAGGCCTCGGTACTCTGTGACTGGGTCTAGGATCTTTGTGAAATTGCCCAGTCCTCTGTCCTCTGTCCACTCTGTCCTCTTGTTTTGGAGCACACCAGCTAGTCAATACCAGTACCAAAGAGGATACAGAGATGACAGAGCACTCTCAGGCTCCATTTGCAATTGTGTTTGCTTTCATTACATAGGCTTCAATGACTTGTATTCCTGTTTGCTGCTTTAGAAATCAGTGAACCAATGCCCTGGTTGGATAACTCAGTTGGTTAGAGCATCATCCCAATATGCCAAGGTTGTGGGTTTGATCTCCATTCAGGGCACACACAGGAAGCAACCAGTGAATGCATAAATATGTGAAACAAGAAACCAATCTCTCTGTCTCTCCTTCCCTCATTCTCTAAAAAGAAAATCAATATATTTTTTTAATTCAGTGAACTGTAGATTATGTAAAAACCATGATTAAAAAATACAACACATATGAAGAAAACATACATTTTTATTCAAAGACATAGAGGAAAACCAGGATAAAAGCTTTCCTGGTAAAGAAGATACAATGCAAGAACCTAGTATAAAGGAACCATGGACATGGACAACAGGCGGGATTGACTTTGGGGGGAATGGGTGGGTGGGGAGGGGGACAGAGGGGAGCAAAAAGGGGAAGGTTGTAATACAACAACAATAAAATTTTTAAAAAAAGAAGATACAATGTCTCAAAGATCCATGGAGAAATAGATGAAGAGATCCAGAAACAGACTTATGCACATAGGGAAAGTTCAAATATGACAAACATGGCATTTTTAATCAGTGCCAAAATGATAGATTACTGTATTTTTTGCACCATAAGATGCCCCCGACCATAAGATGCACCTAGGTTTAGAGGAAGAAAACAAGAAAAAAAAATATTCTGAACCAAATGGTGTACTAAATTATTTAATAAAATATAACAGAATGATATTTCAACCATGTAAAGTGAATAGCAGTCAACAGCGGTATTAAGAACCATCATCACTGTCATTAACAAATGAGAAGAGACTTTAAGGTCTAAGTGCTCTTCTAGTTTTCTGGGAACCCCAAGAACTCATTAGTGTCAGAATTGATGAGTTGTTCACAATTACTGATATCACTTTCTTTGCTATCTTCATATGTGATACTATCTTCAGTTATCTAAGGCATTGCTAATGCCCCATTTTTTGAATAACCGTACAACAGTTTCATCCTTCACTGAGTGCCATGATGTTTTCACAAACCTGAGTGATAGTGGGCCTCTACATTCATCCAGTAGGTGTCAGATCATGATTACCAGCAGCCATCCATTTGTTCCACTCTTCTTGCATTAAGACTTGAAATGGTTTGTTGATGGAAATGTCGGGAGGTTGCAACTAGCTAGTAAGACCCCCAGGAATTACAGTTAAATGAGTCTTCACTTCTTTAAAGCTCGTTTTTGTAGTTTTGCTAATATGTGCTCTAACTGGTCAAGCACTAATAAGCCTCATACCCGTTATTCTCCTCAGCTGATTGAACAGGTCAGCGGTTGTAGCTGGGAGTGTCAGGCGGCTCCCTGCACTCTCCCAGGTCCCTGGTGATGGGCAGAGGCAGATGGCAACCAACCAGACACCCTGAGATTCAATAGTAATGTGGGACATTTAAGTGTCCCGCTTCCTCTTCTAACAGCTGTCGCCACCGCTGACAGGTCAGGTAATACACATCGCGGCCATTGACACAATATTTGCTCCGTAAAATGCACGGATATCCCCCACCCTGACTTTTTTGGGGAAAAAGTGCATCTTATGGAGTGACAATGCTGTACTTGAAGCATTAGGACACTTGTTTATCCAGTTGCAGAAAAGTAGTTAGATCTCTGCCTTAATCTCAGATTGGTCATTGTGGACATAGAGAGAGAGGCCTGTCCTAGGACACATGTGAGGTCCCTGTGTATCAGCACCAGTCTACCTGGTGTGAATGCCTGCTATTGAATTGAGAAGAAATGGTAAGAGTAATCCAAGACTGGGGCCTCTGCCACTCATAGTACCAAGCACTGTTCTCATAGAGGAAGGCCTCAGAAAATGTAGAACAGTTCACAGAAAAAATACACACCTAACCAAGGCAACTGATCAATCTTCCCATTAGAAACAACCTTATAATATCTAGAAATCTTGGTTCAGGTTATTTTAAGGCCTCTTTAATGACTACTGAGGAAATGATGTAGAACGGGGGTCACCAGACTACCACCTGCTGGCCAAAGAAGGCCCTTGGCCTGCTTTGTAAATCCTTCACTGGGATGCAGGCACCCCACTTATGTACTGTCTGCAGCTGCTTTCTCACTACAGTGGGTGGGGGAAGATGGAGTGGGTGGGGGGTGGGGTTGCAAGAAAGTGCCTGTGGCCTTCCAAGCCTAAAATATTTATTATATGTCCCTTTATAGGAAAAGTTTGCCAACCTCTGATACAGACCAAACATTTAAGAACTAACATCATAGTAGAAAAGCAAGGTAGCCTAGTGGAAAAAGCTCTGAGCTGGGAAAAGGGGAATGAATCTAGTCCCTAGAATGAAACTGCTCCCAGTAACTAGCCTATTAACTACATACAATCTTGGCTTTAACCTTCTCAGTCCTCAGTTTTTTCGTTTCTAATCATGGCATTGAATAAGATTTTTTTTCACATCTAAAGGCTTTAATTCCAGAATAGTCTCAATGGATTGAAAAGTGGAAATTTATATGAAAGTCACTACATGCTCTTGCATTTGATTTCAAAGGATATATTTTCTTATTTTCAAAGAACATGACTGTGAGACTTCTTGTGATGGAAAGAAAAGAATTTAGGAGAAATCTTCAAATTTCAGTACAAGTGAGAAATAAAATTGCACCTCACATTTTTCAAGGCTTTTAACTCCTCACACACATCAGTAGTCTGACTCTTTGTCATAGAGAGACAATTGCATGTATTTGCATTTTTTCTGTGAGTGGGAATTTAATTTTTTTACAACCTGCTATGTTTTTCAGGCCCTTTAACTAATAGGTTTTTATCACCTTTCAATTGCCTGATTTTCTCTTAATTGCTTTATGACAATACAATTTATTTTGATCACTCCCATGCTGTGGTTTTACTTTCTAATGAGGACTTCATGAATTTATTCATACAACTATGCATCATCTTAATTTTTCAATCCCTCTTCTTCCCCATAAATGGAGAAGTAAAACTGAAGCAAAGTATGGACCATCGGGTGTCTGTCCAGCTTTCCTGTGTGAGGAAATGTCTGGCATGAAGTTTCCATTCTCCCAGTAAGCGTTGGCTCCTACACATTCCTGACAAACCTCCACATGGTTTTACACACATGCACATGCTGGATATGAAGAGGACAACCTGGCCCAAGGCCATTGGAAGTGAAAAGCTCTGCTGGTCTGTGATTTGGACCTTATCTCCCTATATGTAGTGCTTATTAGATTTTTAATTTAGGGAAGTGGAAGAGTTCATTGTTTTAAAAACAATTAAGTTCAGAGGTAGTTTTCAAAGCAACGTATTTTTTTTGTTTTTTCTTCATAGCTTCTACAGCTAAGGTTTTTAGCAAGCCATTTTATAAGTATAAACATACTTTGGGTTTACTCTGTTAGCTCAACAAGAATACATGGTGCATCTCCAGTAGTGCTGTGACCCCAAAGGTTATAGACAGTGAAAGCTACTAAGATGGAGGCAGCTATGAATAGTGTGATCTTGCACATCCTTCTAGTATTGTACAAAGTTGTTTGGGAAAGTATTTCAACAATTTTATAACAGCTATCATTTCTTGAGAGTCCACCTTGTACCAGGTACTTCATGAAATATACCATTAAATGAAATATACTATTTCATTAAACCTTCCATCAGATTTAATAAGTTTCGTTCCCATTTATGAACTGCATTGATCAAGGGTACATGAACGACAAACGGCATAATACTGGTCCTATGAGTGTCCACTTGGTTTTTCTTTCAAAAGACTTTCTCCTTTAGTAGGTCACTCGATCCTACAGCTACCCTATGAAGGTGCAGGACAGCCATGTCCCCCCTTATTATAGATGGAGTCTAGAGAATAAGGTTATTCCCCAAGTTTCTAAGTGATAGAGTCAGAAAAACCAGGCTTCCTGATCCCTGATCTGGTGCTCTTTTCATAATTTTTTAAAAATCAAATGGGAAAGTTTACTGGAATGCATGCTCAGGAGCATGGCAGAGGACATGTGCTCTCACAAAGCTTAGCTCAGCAATCAACAGGTAGCAGGAGTCCTCTGACACCATGTCCAGTAATCAGTGCTATGGACTTAAATGAGTGACTTAACTTCTTTAACTTTCTTATCCTCATCTGGATAAATGGTCAGGTTGAATTAGGTAGTTTCTGATGTTCCTTCCAGATCTGAGGCCAGGGTAGAATGGCCATGACCAAAATGGCCTCTGTTTGCTTAAATCACATCATTATGCAGAGAGAATAGAGGGAATAGTTTATTTATTATTTATTTATTTTACGTTGTTGTTCTTTTTTTTAATTTTATTGTTGTTGTATTACATCCATCCCCTTTTTGTTCCCCTCTGTCCTCCTCCCCACCCACCCATTCCCCCCAAAGTCAATCCCACCTGTTGTCCATGTCCATGGTTCCTTTATACTAGGTTCTTGTCTAAGCTGCTCCCCTTCCTTGCCTCTGCCTCCTCCCTCCCTACACCTCTTTTCCCCCTGACCACTGAAGGCCTAGGGAATAGTTTTATTTAAACTCACAGTCAGAGTGCTGCTTGGAACCCATTGGTCTATACCTGCAATTTTCTAATGAATTTGGGCCATGCAGACAAATAGTTCAGATAACTCACTGAAGAAATTTAAAATAAGGATAAAATGAGATAGCTAGTGCCCTGTACAAAGTGAAACATGCTGCTTTAAAAGCTAAAGAATTGTTTGTAGTTTTGAGTGAACAAAATAGTTATTTCCATTCTGTTTTGTCCTACTTGTAATGTCACAACATTATACTGAAAACTCCTATTCTCTGCAAATGCTCCTTTCTCTGCATCATGATTGATTTTCATGTAACATTTCCCATCACCTCTACAACAGAAGATGGGGCAGGAACATAGATAAGGACTATTGATTCCTTTCTTAGCTTAGCCACAATTATAGTAACTGCCCACTTTTACTGAGTATTTATTCTATGCCGGTCTTTCCACTTAGATCATTTCATCTAATCTCCGAAACAGTCCTGAGAAGTCAGTGCTATTATCACCTTTTTCTTTTCTTTAAATTACCAAGGACACTAAAGCTTTAGACTTAAAAGTTTGAGTAACCTTCTCACCCTCACTCAGGCAGCAGACCGTAACACCAGAATTTGGACCCACGGAGTCGGCCTCAGGAGCGCAGGCTTGTTAAGTGGCGTGGGCGCCAGGCCTGCAGCGCTTGGGAACCCTGTGCACTGACCCTGGGGAGGCGCATGGACAAGATGGGGTGCGGACTCTGGACTCAGGGAGCTAACCAGCTAGTGGGAAAAGAAGACTGACTCAAAGTATTATAAGAAGAATAATGAAAGGGAAGCATGGGGTACTTGTCCTTTAACACAAGGGCATAAACAAGTAAAAACCTGTGCTGGCCCAAGGAGTGATGGGCGGGTAGTGGGGTGGAGGGGACCAGGGCGGG